>PVIH01003296.1:0-31425 GCA_004025045.1 Sigmodon hispidus | reverse complement strand
GAAGCAACAGACACTTCACAAATATGGGTAATATATCTTCCTTTAAGTTATCAAAATTTTTGTGCATGCATGAAGCTGACCAAAATCAATGACAGAAATATAGTGGTGTTTTGAAAGAAATATATTATCAGATGGAATAATTCTAAACTAGAAGAATTTGACAGGTCAGAACTTAAAACAGTGCTGAACTTCAACCATCATTGGGAAGTCTATATACTCTGCTCATCTCACCAGAGATGTAGTCTTTAGCATTCATTTCAAATGAAGCCATAGTCGTGCAAGGTTTCCCATCCCAAAGAACATGGGTTTCTTAAATTTGGGAGCCTTTGTGCTAAAAGAGCATCTCAGGATAGAAGTCCATAGTGACATTCTTTATGTAGAACTTTAGGGTTGGTACAGCCCAGTCAGTGACTGCAGAATTTCTTCAATTCATACACTTTTTAAAAAGTTTTCATGAGACTTTTTAAACCTGCCCCCGCCCCTGACATAAAGAGATAAGAAAGGACTTGATAATTTTTCTCTGGGTCATCAAAAGTTGTTTTTGTATCTACTCCTGTAATATGGAGATCCAGCACCATGTTTACATTCCTTTTGCAAAGGTGAGGACATCGGAGTGTTTTGTATAGGTAAGGCAGAGATGAACTAACTTCTGCTAATGACAAAGACAGACTGTAATTGTCATTAGTGCTACTCACTAATAACCAGATCTTATTTTCTACCAATGGAGAAGACATTAATACATTTTTTTAATTTTCTTTTTTTTATTATGAATAAAGTCATACTTTTTATCTGTGTATACCCTTGTTCAAGCTCCCTTCCTCTCCCGTCCCTTCCAGTCACTCTCTCTTCTCCACATCACTTTATCTACTACATTAATACGTTTTTGTTTGGGTGGATCAAGAAAGAAGTTATGAGCCTTATACCATCATTTCCAGATCAGAGCACTTAATTTGTGAAGGGACAGATATTCATTAATTAATTCATTCTAAATCTTAATTAGGCTCTTTGTTCTTAACACCTGATAGTAAAAGACATGGGACATCTGCTTCCTACTGAAGTGGTCTTATACATTTGTTTAAAGGTTCTACAAGCCTTCCAGAGCTTCCTTTTCAAACAACATGTATATGAGTAATAAATACACTTTTGTTGTGGTTAGGGAATTGTTCATTTATATCAAGTAAGCTAAGTTGATACATTTTTTTTTAACTTTTTAAAGGTTCATTCTGAGATTTACTTAAAGAGTCTCATAAATTTTTAATAAGCATTTATGCAGATGTCTTTTGTTCTTGGAACACATTTTCAGGAATACATTCAGAGCAGAAAGCCTGCTACCTTTTTAAATTTTTGTTTCAATAAATCCCAAGTATAAATGTCGAGAATTTTGATAAAAAAAATTGTTATATACAGAAAAGTTTCCCTTTGTTGAATCAATCTATCAAAGTTTTATTTCATGTGAATATTGACAGAACATAATTTAAAAGCAGAAGTTTAGGTATACAGTTAGTCAAAATACCTGCTCTACCAGTAGATCAAAAAAAAAAAAAAAGAGTCACAGGGGGCTTCATGTAAATTATGTTATATAGAGAATAAAAACACAAAACTCTCAGATTAATCAAAATCACAGATGCAATAAAATCTGCTAATAGGCACAACATGGCGAAGAAGAAAAATAGAGTGGATAGGAAATTATGAAATTTAGCTAATTGCACAGTAGCAGCAACAAGTAAAAGTTAAACAAGGATGAGGGACAGAATAAGGAACTTTATGATTCTTTCTTTAACAGAGCTGGTTGTCTAAATTGTTCTATCACTGGGTGAGAGGCACTAGATCCAGTGAAGTACAAAGGTTGGTCCCAGTTGAATATGTAGATTTCATGTAGGAAGTAGACATTCGTGGATTATCACTGGAATAACTATGATGCCTTTTAGTATACTGAGACACTATATAGTGATTGTTTTACATTCTTTTTTTTTTTTTCATTCTTGCAAATTTTGTTCTTTATTGCCTTTTATTATATCCAGGCCCCTAGCCAGTGAAGTGACTCCCCAAGCATTCAAGACAGGTCATTTTCCATTAATCACTGTGAGTCGCTTACAAACACACCTGCATTGGTCTTGATTTTTAACCCAGTATACCAGTAAAGGTAATAGAATATAGCAACTTTGAATTAATTAAAAACATCATGGCCAGAAAAAGACACAATTTGTTCTTTAACTTTCCATCTCTAGAATAATGAGTAATAATAGCTTATTGAGTTAAGAAGATTCTTATAGAGTTTATAGAATATATAAGTATATTAGATATGTGTATTAAAAAATCTTAGATAAAGAATATCATTTATTGTTGGGCCCTTCTGCGGCTGTGGAGTTGTGGCCCTGTGTAAATTCCTAAGCCTTCCTAGAAGTTGGTGACCTGTCCCTGGCCATAAGCTCCACGTGTGATTGACTCATCATAGCCTGATCTAAGACATCTGCTTCCTAGCCTCAGCTAACATGATAAAATACCATTGGCCCTTTTTCCCAACCCCACCGACCCCATCCCAAGACTTCCAACCCCTTCTCACAACACTATATAAGTCCCAGTCTGATGTAATAAAGCAGAAGACCTCTATTTTTTTTATGTGTGTGTTTTTATTTTTTTATTATATTATTATGAACAAAGAAGTCACACTTTCTATCCTTGTATATCCTTATTCAAGGTCCCTTCCCCCTCCCACCACATCAGGTCATTGTCTTTTCTCTACAACACCCAATCCCCTCCCTGGGCAAGCGTCTGACAGTCCCAAGGTCCCACTGACCCAATATTGCTTAGTTCAGCCTCCACTCCTGGCAGATCCAGTTTTCTCCCCCCAACCTCAAGACTAAGTCAGATGTTCCACTAGGGGGAGTGGGATCCAAGGAGACAGTCCAAGGTGTTTCTGATCCCAAGCTGTTCAGTGGTTGTGGCTTGCAGCTTGGGCATGCTTTGCTTTTTTTCTTGTTTGTTTGTTTAGAGTCCACTAATGAGTGAGTACATTCCCTGCTTTTTTTTCTGGGTTTGTGATACCTCGCTCAGTAGGATAGTCTCCAAATCCATCCATTTGCCTGCCAATTTTAGGATATCATTTTTTCTTACTGCTGAGTAGAACTCCATAGTGTAGATGTACCACAGTTTGTTAATCCATTCTTCAGCTGAGGGGCATCTAGGTTGTTTCTAGGTTCTTGCTATTACGAATAATGCTGCTATGAACATAGTGGAGCTAATGCCTTTGGAGTGTGACTGTGCATCTTTATGGTATACACCCAGAAGTGGTATTGTTGGGTCTTTGGGGAGATTGATTCTCAATTTCTGAGAAACTGCCATACTGCATTCCAGAGTGGCTAAACAAGCTTACACTCCTACCAACAAGCATAGGCTGTCCTCTGTGTCTTTTATCTTAGCCAATCTAACAGGTGTCAGATGATATCTCAAAGTTGTTTTGATTTGCATTTCTCTGTTGGCTAAAGATGATGAACACTTTTTCAGGTGCCTTTCAGCCATTCATAATTCTCCTGCTGAGAATTCCCTTTTTAGATCTTAACCCCATTTTTTGATTGGGTTATTCAAGGTTTTGGGCTCTAGCTTCTTGAGTTCTTTATAAATCTTAGAGATCAATCCTCTATCGCTTGTAGAGTTGGTAAAAATCTTTTCCCATTCTGTAGGCTGTCCTTTAGTCCTATTGACAGTGTCCTTGGCTTAACAGAAGCTTCTTAGCTTCAGGAGATCCTTCTTACTGATTGTTGATCTTAGTGTCTGTGCCACTGGGGACCTCTATGATTTAACTAGAAAATGTTAGTAGTCTTGATTTAGAAAAAGAATTTGATTCCAGAGAAGATGAATGGAAAGACATTGGCTTATTATAAAGTAACAGGATTGAGAAGGAGATGAGGAGGAAGAAAAAAAAAGAACAGTGATGCAGGAGAGAAGGAGAGATAGAAAAGTGAATTTCAACAACCCCACAAAATGAATAAATTAAAAGTTTCATGATTTCTGCAAAGTGCATATACCAAAATAATGATGCCACTGAGGAACTAGGACAAAGGACACAAACAGAAGCTAAGGCAACCAAGAAATGTGATAGAATACACAAGGTGATTGGAGTGCAAGGCTGTTAGAGGTGGCCTGAGAATAGAAGTGTGAGCTGTCATGCTGAGGTATCCAGAGTAGAGAAGACATGACACAAGACATCTCCCTGCAGATGGCTGACCAGTTTACCTCTTGGCTCCCACTTTTCTACAGAAGAATCTCTGGGCACCCTTTAGTAGCCAGGCACCCCTTCTCCTGCTCTGTATTTTCAAAATGCAGAAAAATGTACTGCATTTGACACCCAAAAAAAACAAAAAGTTCAATGGAAAATATTTATTATTTTTCAAAGATAGAAAATCAATCACTCATTAAGAAAGCAAAAACATGATGGAATTAAAAAAAATAGCAGGTTGTTTTATGTTGTATTTGAGATAAGTATGTAAAAAACTGCCTTACTTTTCAGTCATCACTTTGCCTTATGACTGAAGAGTATAGCAGTCTTTGGAATGTACCTGACCACTTACTCCAAAGCAGAAATAAAATATTTCATCCTAAACCAATATTATTTAAACTACAAATTCATTTGAATTCATAAAGTGAAAAGATGCAACCACAAACTTGGCATTTCTTTAAGGTTTTCAAAGATAAGAGAAGTGTATACTGACTGCTTTAGCCCAAGGAAGCCTGTCAAAATGTTGGCAATGATGCTTTTAGCTGTTTTCTAGCAGTAGAGCTCATTTGAAGTATCTTCCTCAATCATTCAATTTTTTTTAATAAATATTTTTAGGTTAAAATATCCTCAAGGCATGAAGGCATATTCTTGGGGCCATAAAGCATATTTTAAGCCTCTCTAGAGATGAAAAAGAAAAAGTCTCAAGAGAGCAGCCACAGTTTGTCATGATCACATTCTCACTTGTGTATGATTTTTTTCTTTTACTTTAATCTGTGATGTGAGAAGGGCCATGAAGTCAATACAGGACTCCTGCTGGTAGCCTAGGAACTTGACTCTAGAAGCCTGGGTGTCAAGAAAATGGGTACAAAACTGCAGAATCTTCCCACCTCACTGAGAGCTAGAAAAGTGAATTGTTTCCAGCAGAGAAAGCTCACAATAGATATTTAATGCATGGATTATTAGTAGAGCTGCTATAATTTCTCTTTTTATAATATGTGGCCAGTAATCAAGTATAGATGATATTCTTAAAATTTTAATAATAACATTTATATCTTGTTGGTAACCCTCAGTCATCAAATTGAACTTTATGCCTGCTCAACAAGAAGGAAGTCATGCCTACTGATGGAAATATTGCTAATTACCATGGACTAGTGAGATCATGGTCTTAGAGGAAAACCTACTCTTGCCATCTTACTAGTCCTATATAATTCTAACTGCATTCTAAATACTTATCCTATGGACACAGGTAAGTTTCTCTCATTTCTTATCAAAGATACTTCCTGGGGCAGCAGATAAAAACCAATTCAGGAAGACACAACTGAACCATATGCATGTGACAACTGATCCTGGATGCCCAGCTCCAACTGATAATATTCTAGGTACAAAGATGTGGCAATAAAAATATTGTAAGAGTCAGAAGACAAGGAAGTCTGTCATAAGATCATTTCTCTGACAAATGACAGGGATACCCATCACATCTCAATGACATTACTACCTAAATAAATAAGATCTGAACATTGATAACACCGATGAACTCTTTAATGTGAAACAGGAAAATCTTATGGGGCTCTAACCCAGGAGAATGAACTGTGCCTGATTAATAACTGCTGAGAAAGAGAGAATTAGTATTTCTCAGGGATGGACTCTCTAATTGGTTGTACAATACCAAGTGGTAAGCCTGGAAATCACATACATACAAGCACATTGAACTGACTCAGCAGGTTGTGTTTGTACTTTATATGTATACACATGTGTGTAACAAAAATAATTAAAGAGACCATAAATTTAAGAGAGAGAAAAACACTATAGAAGAACTTGAAGAAAGAATGGGGAGAGGAAATTGGTGTAATAATTTTTTAATTTTTTATATTGCAAAAAATAAATAATTAAAGAGCTTTTATGTAATTAAGAAAGTTTCTGTATGTTAAGAAACCCTAAGAGGCAAGCTACACAGAAAGATTTGAATGCCTAGATTCTTAGTCCTTAAAAGACTCAGTTATCTCATTACCTTGGAAACCAGAGAAATCAGATGGACAAGCAATTCTATAATAATCAGGCAGAGGTAAGAAAAGCTGGTCTGATAATTTGATGTTGGTTTGTAGATTTCCTTATGTTATACCTTACCTTGGAGACTCATTAAAATATAGGCTGATTCAAGAGGTTGGGAAAAAAACAAGAGTCTACATTTCTAAAAAGTAGTATAGAAAGTATGACATAGCATAGCATAGCATAGCATAGCATAGCATAGCATAGCATAGCATTAATTAGTAGAGTAAAGTAGTATATTATAGATCCCTAAAAACAGAGGACAGATACACAGACCAGATTTTTGAATATCAAAGTTATAGTCTCAGAAAGTTTGTATTACATCTCCAGGAATGAACTTAAAGACTAGAAACACTTAATAGTTTTAAAAAACTGGAGCATAATTTGGGTCTGCACTTCTGTGACACATTAACACAGAGGGCTCAAGTGACACTTCCTGCTATAGCATAAGAACAAGACATTCTGGAAGAGAATGAAGGGCTGGCATTGTGAGGTCCACAGTAGTGAATGTCAAGGCAGAGAACTAATAGAAGCCACTCAAGTTAGAAGAGATATTGCCACCTGAGGTTGATGCAGAGGAATGTTTGACCAATCAAAAGGAAATAAGACTACCAGTGACACCCTCTGCCCTGTATAAAGAGAAGCTTATGTTCCAAGACACTAGTGAAGGGCACTAAGTCAAAACATTTCTTAATGTCATTGGAAGCTCTGTAGGCTCAGGTTAATATCATTTGGGGGAACTGTGGGCCTTGCAATCATATACATTACTCTTATTGCAATCGTCAGTAGTACTATAGACTTCATTTTAAAAGGATAACCTTTCTGAGTCAAAAACTGCAATATAGCAATTGTCTCTCAAATGTATTTTCTTGGTGCTTCCTTAGGGTGAAGGCAAAAACTAAAATGAGGCTCCCAGTCCACAGTCTGCTTGCTACCTGTCAACAGTCCACACAGACTACAGCTGACATAGTGGATGTACAGGAACAGCTGAGTCCCTGGGTGCACAGCTGAGAGGTGAGAGGTCAAGGAGTAATTTCTACTCCCAGAGCACAGTACCCCCAGACCACAGCTGGCATCATAGCACTATGACCTCACAAGAACAGCCAACCTGCTGAACACACAGCTGATTAAAAGTCCTCAGACCAACAATCCAGTAAGAGCTGACCAAGAACTAACCAAGAGTGAATTGATAAAACAATGGGTACACACCAGTGCAAGAGCACAAAAAACAACACAAAGATCAACAAGACACCACCAGAAGAAGGAAGTAGCTCTATAGCTTCAAGACCTGAACATAACAATGAAGAGTAACCAGAAGGAAATGACCTTAGAAATAGCTTTATGAAACTGATTGAAGCCTTAAAAGAGGATATAAAAAAACTCCCTTAAAGAAATAGAAGAAAAAATAAACAGAAAATTAGAAGAGATGAATAATCCCTGAAGAAAATAAAAAAAAAACTAGAAAGAGAAAATAAAGAGGTGAAAAAAACTTTTCCAGGAATTAAAATTGGAAATGAAAGCAATGAAGAAGGCACAAAGCTGGAAATAGAAAATCTGAAAAAAAGTCCTGGAAACTTAGAATCTAGCATAACCATCAGAATCCAAGAGATGGAAGGGAGAATCCCTAGAGTGGAAGACTCAATAGTGCTAATAGATATATCAGTTAAAGAAAACACTAAGACCAAAAAAGTCAGAACACAAAATGTCCAGGAAATTTGGGACACCATGAAAAGACCTAACCGGAGAATAATTGGAATTGAAGAAGAAGAACAGCAGGTCAAAGACACAGAAAATATTTTCAACAAAATCATAGAAGAAAACTTCCCCAACCTAAGCAAAGAAATGCCTATAAAGACACAGGAAGCCTACAGAACATCAAATAAACTAGACCCACAAAAAAAAAAAAAAAAAAAAAAAAAAGTCTGCTTGCCATATAATTATCAAGCCACTAAACCTATAGAACAAAGACAAAATACTGAAAGCTGCAAAGAAAAAATCACCTATAAAGGCAGACCCAATGGAATTCAATGAAAGCAAGAAGGTCCAGGTCAGATATTATACAGACATTAATAGTCCATAGATGCCAACTTAGATTACTGTAACCAGCAAAACTATCAAACAACATAGATGAAATAAACAATATATTTTATGACAAAATCAGATTTAATCAATACCTACTGACCCTTCGGATCCCACTCCAACTATAGGAACACCTGACTCACTCTTGAGGGAGGGGGGACAAAACTGGATTTGCCAGGAGTGGAGACTGATCTAAGCATTATTGGGTCAGTGGGACCATAGGACTGTCTGCTCCCTGCCCAGGGAGGGGATGGGGAGTTGTGGAGAAGAAAAAATGACCTGATGTGGTGGGAGGGGGAAGGGACCTTGAATGGGGATATACAGGGATGGCAAAAAAAATTCAGAGGGAAAGCTGAACACAAAGTAAATATATGTGTAGTAATCTTATTTGCATTAACACCATTGATATGTCATACTTGTGATTTTTATCTTCTTTATAATTATTGTTAACTTATCAGCATTTTAAATTCATTTTACTGTTTTTCTTGATAAATACAAAATAAAGAAAAAGAATCAATACCTAACCACAAATTCAGCCCTACAAAAAGCCCTAGAGTGAAAATTTCAACCTCCGGAAACCAGAAATACTCATGTAACCACAGACAATTGAAAAGCCCACAGAGAAACACCCCACAAAAAAAGAAAATACTAGCTAACTACTACCAAAAGTGACAGAAAATATCAATCACTGGTCTTTAATGTCCCTAATATTAGTAGAATCAGTTCACCTATGAAAAGACACACAATAACACGATGGATACAAAAACACAAAACATCTTTCTGCTGCATACAAGAAACACACCTCAACTTCAAAGACAGACACAGGCTCAGAGTAAAGGATTAGGAAAAGACTTTACAATCAAATGGTCCCAAGAAACAAGCTAGTGTAGTCATTCTAATATCTAACAAAATAGACTTCAAACCAAAATCAATAAAAAGAGACCAGGATGGACACTACTTATTCATCTCAGGAAAAATCCAATCAACAAAATTTCAATCCTGAATATCTATGCCCCTAACACAAGGGCAACCACATATTCAAAATAAACACTACTAAAGCTTAAACCTCATATTAAACCTGAAACACTAATAGTGGGAGACTTCAATACCCCAATTTTATCCTTGGATAGGTCAACCAGACAGAAACTCAACAGAGAAATAAGGGATCTATCAGAAGTTATGACCCAAATGAACTTAGTAGATATATACTGAACCCTCCACCCAAACAAAAAGGAATATACATATTTTTCATCACCCCATGGGACTTTCTCTAAAATTGACCACATACTAGATCATAAAGCAAATATCAACAGGTACAAAAAAAAATGGATATAACTCCTTGTACCATATCAGATCACCATCATATAAAGTTAGAGTATAACAACACCAAGATTCACAGAAAGCCTACCAACTCATGGAAACTAAACATCACTCAACTGAACCACCTCTGGACCAAGGAAGAAATTAAGAAAGAAATCAAAGGCTTCCTAGAATTTAACAAAAATGAATCTACAACATACCCAAAATTATGGCACACGATCAAGGCAGTCTTAAAAGGAAAATTCATAGTACGAGATGCTTACATGAAAAGACTAGAGAAAACGCACACAAGAGAACTATCAGGACAGCTGAGGGCCCTAGAACAATTAGAAGCAAACTCACCTAGAAAGAATATACTGCAGGAAATAATCAAACTTAAAGCTGAAATCAGCACAATTGAAACAAAAAGAATACAGAAAATCAATAAATCAAAAAGTTGGTTCCTTGAGAAAGTAAATAAGATAGATAAGCCCTTGTCCAAACTAACCAAAAAGCAGAGAGATAGTATCCAAATCACCAAAATCAGAAATGAAAAAGGAGACATAACAACAGATCACCAAGAAATCCAGAGAATTATCAGGTCGTACTTTGAAAATCTATACTCCCCCAAAATGGAAAACCTTGAAGAAATGGACAGATTTCTGGACAGTTGCCATTTACCAAAATTAAATCAAAACCAGATTAAAGACCTAAACAGTCATATAACACCAAAGGAAATTGAAGCTGTCATTAATAGTCTCCCAAATAAAAAAAGCCCAGGCCCAGATGGCTTCAGTGCAGAGTTCTACCAGACATTCAAAGAAGAGCAAATACCAATATTTCACAAACTGTTCCATAGAGTAGAAACCAAAGGAAAATTGCCAAACTCTATTTATGAGGCCACAATAACCCTGATACACAAGCCACTCAAAGACAAAATAAAGAAACAGAATTACAGACCAATTTCCCTCATGAACATTGATGCAAAATTTCTCAACAAAATTCTGGCAAACCGAATCCAACAACATATAAAAAATATCATTCATCACCATCAAGTAGGCTTCATCTCAGTAATGCAGGGATTGTTCAACATATGGAAAACTGTAAATGTCATCCTTCATATATACAAATTGAAGGAAAAAAAACCACATGATCATTTCCTTAGATGCTGAAAAAGCCTTCAATAAAATATAATATGCCTTCATGATAAAAGTCCTGGACAGAGCAGGAATACTCAGAAAATACCTATTTAATAAAGATGATTTACAAAAAGCCAATGGCCAATATCAAGCTAAATGGAGAAATACTCAAAACAATCCCACTAAAATCAGGAACTAGACAAGGCTGTCCCTCTCCCCTTATCTATTCAACATAGTTATCTTAATTTTAGCTAAAGCAATAAGAGAACAAAAGGAGATTAAGGGGATACAAATTGGAAAGGAAGATGTCAAAATATCTCTATTTGCAGATGACATGATTGTATATCTAAGTGACCCACAAAATTCTACCAGGGAACTCCTACAGCTGATAAATCTGTAGATTGTCTTTCAGCAATGTATCAGGATACAAGATTAACTAAAAGAAATCAGTAGCCCTCTTATACACTAAAGATAAAAGGACTAAAAAAGAAATAAGGGAAACATGACCCTTTATAATAGCTGCAAATAGCATTAAATACCTTGGAGTAACTATAACCAAAGAAACAGATCTATTTGACAAAAACTTTAAATCACTGAATAAAGAAATTGAAGAGGATATCAGAAAATGGAAAGATCTCCCATGTTCCTGGATAGGTAGAATCAACATAGTGAAAATGGCAATCTTACCAAAGACAATCTACAGATTCAATGCAATTTCCATCAAAATACCAACACAATTTTTTTATAGACCTTGACAGAACAATACTAAATTTTATTTGGAATAACAGGAAAACCAGGATTGCCAGAACAATTTTTCTCAACAAAAGAACCTCAGAAGGCATCACCATCCCTGACTTCAAATCATACTAAAGAGCTATAGCAATAAAAACAGCTTGGTACTGGCACAAAAAACAGACATGTGGATCAATGAAATTAAATTGAGGATCCAGACATTAACCCACACACCTATGAACACCTGATTTTTGACAAAGAGGCTAAAAATATTCAATGGAAAAAGGATAGTATCTTCAACAAATGGTTTTGGCATAATTGGACGATAGTGTATCGAAAAATGCAAATATATCCAAACCTATCACCCTGCACAAAACTCAAATCCGAGTGGATCAAAGACCTCAAAATAAGCCCAGCAACATTGAACTTGATAGAGAAGAAATTGGGAAATATCCTCCAACGCATTGGCAAAGGCGACCACTTCCTAAATATAACACCAGTAGCACAGACACTGAGAACAACATTCAATAAGCAGAACCTCTTGAAACTGAGAAGCTTCTGTAAAGCCAAGGACACAGTCAATATGACAAAATGACAGCCTACAGAATAGGAAAAGATTTTCACCAACCCTACAAGTGACAGAGGATTGATCTCTAAAATAAATAGAGAACTCAAGAAACTAGTGCCCAAAGCCCTATATAAGCCAATTAAAAAAGAAATGGGGCTCAAAACTAAAGAAATTCTCAGCAGAAGAATTTCAAATGGCTAAAAGGCACATGAAGAAGTACTCAACATTTTTAGTCATCAGAGAAATGCAAATCAAAACAACTTTGAGACATCACCTTACATCTGTCAGAATGGCTAAGATTAAAAACACAGATAACAGCCTATGCAGAGCAGAGAGAACACTCCTGCATTGTAGGTGGGAGTGTAAAATTGTCCAGTCACTCTGGAGTACAGTATAGCGGTTTCTTAGAAAACTGGGAATCAATCTCCCCAAGGATCCAGCAATACCACTTCTGGGTGTATACCCTAAAGATACACATTCACACCCCAAAAGCATTAGCTCAACTATGTTCACAGCAGCATTATTTGTAATAGCCAGAACCTGGAAACAACCTAGATGACCATCAACTGAAGAATGGATTAACATACTGTGGTGCATCTACACAATGGAGTACCTCAGCAGTAAGAAAAAAATGATATCCTAAAATTGGCAGGCAAATGGATGGATTTGGAGAACATCCTCCTGAGCAAGGTATCACAAACCAGAAAGAGAAGCAGGGAATGTACTTAGTGGACTTTAAAAAAAAATATTGTATACAAAAGCTCAAGGCTAGAACATAATCAAATGACACAGTACTTCACTTCTCCATTGATGGCTTCTGGCAGGGGCTTGATTAAAGAAGGTCTCATTTTGTTTAAGTGGTTGGCCACAGTATGTTTAATTATGCCCCAATAGGTAGTTGAACAGCATGAATGGGCTTTTTGTAAATGGGGAGATCATAAGAGTGGGTAGGAAACTGAAAGAACTGATAACTGAGTTTGATGAGGTGTATGATGTAAAATCAACAAATAATAATAAAAAAGGAAAAAATAAAACTAAAGGAATCTACAACAGTATGGACTTGTTACAACCATCCACTGGAAATCTTCCCTGTGACAAACCACCAAGGACAATGTACGCCAAGGACACTTGGATGTGGGGTCTGTGGGTAACCCCAAAGCCTCCTTGTAACTCTTCTACAAATCTAAAACTAGTCTACACTTTGTAAGAATTTTCAAAATCCATAATTCTGTATTACTCTATAAAAAGTAAGAACTACATTTCCATTATTTACAAATTATATTTTTAGAAGTTTTAATAATTTTATATTTATAATTTACAAATTACATATAGAATGCCTAGGGGAACTAATCTAATGTGAGATTTTAATGTTCTTATGTTAAGAAACATTTGATAAGAGAGAGATAAGTAGAGGAAGAAGAAAGAATTAACAAAGAATTGACATGACCAATGAAACCAAAATGGTAAGTTAGGAAAAGTTATCAGAATGGGTACTTCCTAGAATATCTAATATATCACTTCTCAGTGGGATAGTCCATTCTGAAGTAGTATGTTTTCTTCTCCATTAGCTCATAAACATCCAAGTAGATTTCTATCATGCTGTGTCAACAATCCAATCTGCTGCATCCACTGACAATGAAAAGATGGTGAGTTACAGCCTTTGTAAAAAGTAACGTTTATAAACTGTAAAATGCCATATATACATATATGAATATGTATACATAATATGCATAGATATGCAAAAATTCATTACAACTCAAGAGTTTATATGTCACTAATGAGTGTTCTATGCAAACTAGACACTCTAGATATACATGAAAAATAAAAGATATGTCTGTCATCATGAAGATTACATTACAGTTGGAGAAGAGATAAACAATATTTAACCTGATGTGCTATACCATGAAATATATCAAGCAGCTAAGCTACTAGCCAAGAACATAATTTTCAGATGGGGTGGTCAGAGGAGTTCTCTAAAAGGAGATAGAAGAAAGAGAGGTCCTGTGGAGGGGCAGTGAGACTATCTAGAAGACAGAAGGTATTTGTAATGCCTGGAGCAAGAAAAAGATTCAAAAGATCAAAGAGAAGCCAAACATTTTAGAGCTGTGGAATAAGATAAATCAGGCATGTCACAGTCACAGATTGAAGGGCCTGTTGATTTGTTCTCAATTCTAAAACTACTATCACTGACTCCTACAAATACTTTATAACCAAGACAAGTGATCATGCAGTTTTTCCTCAGTGAAGTTGATAAGAAGGACTGAAAGTCACTAATGCACAGGTGTGGATATATACTACACATTTAATAAAACTTGAATATTGGGGAGAGAACACCCAGCCAAATCCTAGGCAAACAGCTTAGGAAATTCTTAAACTTTGAATACAAAGATAAATAGCTGAGCTGCCAGTCACACATGCCTTTAATACCAGCACAGGGAGAGCCTGGAGTGGTGACCTCCACCCTTAATCCCACAACTCCAGAGACAGAACTTCTTCTGTTTCTGTGAGTTCAAGGCTACATGCCTTTAATCCTAACCTTGATAGGTAAATAAGGGCTTGTAGAACAAAAGCTACTGAGAGAAGTGACTGGGAGAAGCTACTAGGGGTGAGGCTCAGGAAATTGCAAGACAGCTGGGTGAGAATTGACTGTGATGGTCCTCTCTCAGATATTCCAGCCTTTCTCCAATATTCATCCCTGAGTCTCATTGGTGATACTATGCACAGAAAGTAGGCTGGGTGTTTTCCAGAATATTTCTTATAATGCCATTGGCCTGAGAACACACACATTTCTTATGGAAAAAAAAAAAACAATTCTATTGCTTCAAAATAAACATAGTAGGTACTATAGGACTGATGTATATTTTTAAATCATTGGAAAAGTTAAATGTCTTTATTTCCAACATCTGTACTCCAACTAGTCATGTGTATGAATAGCATTTTAAAAAGGCAGATTGTACTGATTGTCTCTTAAATTTTGCTCAGCTTTAGACTAAGAATGCCAGTCATGCTTGCTGAACCTCTCTGTTTTTATATGCCTGTCATTCATTGGATGTGTTATTACATTTTATGTGCAAGTATCTTTTCTATAATAATGAATTATGAACTACTTTGTACGCAATGATCTGTTATTTTTATCTTTAATGTGACTTAAAGTAATATTTGTCTGTGGCAATAGCTCAAACAGTAGAGAATCTGAGTTTGGACCACTAACACCCAAATAAAAGTCAGACACTATAGCACATATCTGCCACTCTAGCATTGAGAGTGAAGGCCCAAAACAGGCAGTTTCCTGGAGTTTGCAGGTCAGTCTAACTGAGTTTGTGAGGTCTAGGTTTAATGAGGAACCTGCCTCATTCAGTAAGGTAGAGAGTAACTGAAATAATATCTAATATCAATCACTGGCCTACACATATACCAACATGTGTGCACTAATGCACCCACACACATACATACACACATATCTTTATACACCACATACACATGCACACAAAGATGTTTTTGAATAAGTAATGTCCAGACACATCTATTTTTTTTAAGATACAAAGTCTGTTCAGGGTCATATTGAATCAAACTGTGATTAATGTGCAAGCATTTTACCACTTTACTATCAAGTGAAGAATTCAGTTCCTGCTTCTCTTCTGTGACCTTTTCACCATCCACATTCCCCTTGGGCTTTTATAGCAATGAAAGCTGTGGAGTGAAGCTTCCTGTACCCATAAATTATATTAAATGCCCTTCTTCTTTCAGTGGCCAAGAAAATTAGTCATTCATGCCCATAGAATTAAATCAAGCCTCTTTAACAATACATGGCTCCTAGATTTTACACTCCATGTTACAAACTAAATCCACATGGCCAAAAAAAAAATGTTTTTTGATTTTTTTTCTATTTTGAGGAGGTATTCTTATTGATAATGATTTTATTCTTATAGTGAAGCTTTTTAAATAAACTGAATATGGATGACCTTTATTCCCCTTGTTTCAGAGTAACTCACAGATATAAGAAGGCTAGAGTTCTATTATTAAGAAGCAACTGGAACATTATATCTGAATATTAGCTGGTCTTAGGATGGCAAGCATAGCTTTCTGCCTTATATTTTGCTAAGTAATGAAACCTTTCCTTCACATAGTTGTATCTTAAATTTTACCTGTAGCCACTAGCTAGGCTCAATAGGTTACATGTTTGGCAAACTAGTAGAAACTTAATTGCTAAGAGAAAGAATTGTACATGCAAATGGAGATGCTAAATGTCCACTATTTGCTTTTTTTAAGGACATTAAAGTGAGTGAATCTTATAGATATACTGACATTTTGACATGGCTGGATTACATTCTTCAATGATTTTAGCTTCTACACCTCAAGTTTGTCTTGGGAGAGAATCTGAATTTCATCCAAAAATAATTTACATCATCTAGAGATAAAGTGGAAGGATGAATGATATATTTTTAGGTAAAATTACTGAGCACTTGTGGAACACTATTTCTGAACAAAAGTGAACAAATATCTACTCATCCCATATAGGAAACAAATAACAGATCAAAGTAAGGATCTGCCAAAGTTGGTGAAGCAAAGAGTTTTATTAGGATTACTTACAGAAACACAGACAAAAGGTTCCTTACAAGAGCATAAAATGAATCAAAGCTGCATCACCAAAGCCCAACCCAGCCTGGGAGGACAGCTCACACAGCCTGGACAGTGGAGTGAACCACACAACTTGCAGATAGCTCAACAGGTTGGAAAGTGTCCTTTCTAAATAATTCAGGTGATTAACTGGTCCCTACTTCTTCCTGGAAGTTTTCTGGCAGCTCTGCTAGTCTGAGAGTATTTCTCAGCATCCTTACTGATTATTTATATTTGGGGAAAAGAGGCTTGATGAATCTGGTCAGTTTCAGAGACTTCCTCCAGTGAATCTGGTCAGATTCAGGGACTTACTGAAGCTATTTTGATTTGTTCAGTGCCTGAGTTTCCTACAGAATGAAATGGTTGACCTTGCCTTAGAACATCCTGTTGCTCTGATAATCTTCTCTTCAAGATGATACATTTTATTTTCAATACAATAGCAGCATGGTAGATGCTACTTATTATTGAGGTAAGCAAATGGTAACATGAAGAATAAAGATTAAGCAATAAAAGAAGAGAAAATGGATATTTCATAAGTAATTTATTCAAATACATAATTAAGCCAATAGCATAACATTTTCCAGATTGACAAAGAGGTATAGAGTGGAAAGCATGGAATGAATGAATGTAGGGGACATTGTACAGTGAAATAAAAATATAAAACAACAGATTTTACAAGCTACCAAAGGAAGTTGACAATTAATAGTAGAGTAAGAACAAGCTTCCCATATGAGGGAAATAGCTTGAATTATAAATAATAATATAACAAAATAATTATAAATTACAACAGCTTTTCACTCAGGCATTTTTCTTAATGATATTTGTACTTAACTTGTTCATTTGCTCCTTTTCCCTTGCATGTCTTTGTTAGTTTGACCATAAACATTTCAATTCCTCAAGCTATTTTTTCAAATTCTTTGTTTTTAGTTAACACATTTGAATGTACATTTAAATTGGCACATTTGTACCAAATTGTAGCTAGCTGTTTCTGAATTTATGTTTTCTTATTAGATTAAATTTTCTTAAAGATGGGGATAATGATATTTTGATTCTGCATTTCTAATACTTGTCCTGACAGCAGGTATTTAATATAGGCCTAGCAATCACTTGAAAGGAATTGATTAATTGATGAATGGGTGACTGGAAATTCTTAAATATTTTCATTATTGTCTTTTGGAAATTTGGGCATATTTTTCCATATTATTTTTGTTGATTAGGGTGACGGAAATCTTATGGAAATTCTCAGAAAATTTTAACTTATGGACAAATCTTAGTATATGAGGCTGCATCATCTCAGCCGGTTACCTTCAGGGAGTCTTGGTCAATCAATTCATGTGAACTAGGAAGCAATCCATAGGTTCTCATTTTCTGTGGAAACAAAAGCAGAACCTCTTTTCCAAAGCAACATATCCTTAAACCCAAATTTCAGCCAAGATACCTTTAAAATATATGTGTTAGTTTAGTAGCCCCTAGAATCGAGTATCTTTCTGCAGTTAGTTCATTAACAGTTAAAAATTCAAATAAAACACAATAATATATATAATCCAGACTCTATGTATTTCCCATCTTTACATGGCTATCTCATATTATTTTTACTGTCTCTTTAAAGAGACTATCTTTTAAAGCTATTTCTTTATGAAACTGCCTATTTTTTCCTCTTTTCCAAGTCTACATACATTTTTACTCACATTGTAACCCACCTAGAGGTTTCTTCTATCTAAATCTGTTATATTGTTATATAGTGTGTCTTTTGTCTTTTTATCCATCTGAGCAAAAGCCTTTATCCTGCCACATAGTGTGTTCCCAGAGCTTATACTGATAGTTGAAGCCTACATGCAACAGCAAGAAGAATCTTTCCTGTACAAATGCTTGTGGGAGAGACTACAAAAAATCTGCTACACTGCTCACTTCCATCTCCCAATCAGCTTCGGGGAGATACAGCTCTGCACTACTGGTGGTGCTAGACTATGAAAATAGGAATCCCAGTGTGGTTCTATTTCTGTGCATTCAGAATCTCTTTTAAGCTTTCTCAGGTCTATGTGGATCAATATCCTATGTTGGGTGCCATTTGTAGCTGAAAGTTTTCTTGTGTTCCACAGCCACTTGGTCCAAAATAAACACACAGAGGTTTATATTAGTTATAAACTGCTTGGTCTGTGGCTCAGCCTTCTTTCTTGTTAGCTCTTTCATCTTAACTCAAACTATGTCTATTAATCTATGTTTTACCACGTCTCATAGCTTATCTGTGTTTCATTACATCATGCTCCCCTTGCAGTTGACAGCATCTAACATGACCCCATCTTTCTTCTTCCTCTATTTCTCTTGGATTTTTCTGCCTGGCTGTAAGCTGTCTTATAGGCCAAACAACTTCTTTATTAACCAATGGTAGAAACACATATTCACAGTATACAGGAAGATATCTCATATCACTAAATTAATTCTCATTACCACTGTTACAAGGAATTCTCATCTCCATTATTAAATAAGGAAACCAGAGCTTAAGCAAATATGTTTTTATTTGTTTGTTTGTTCATTTGAGAGATATGTGTAGATAATATGGTTTTAAGTATATTTTTTCCTTTTAGTAAAGCTGCTTTTAGTTACTTAAGGTATCAATTCCAGTCATTAAAATAAAATTTTGGTATTAAGAGGTATCATGGACTGTTAGCCTAACAAGAATTAACAAACACCTTAGCACTCTCTGTCTTGTATTCTTTTGAAAGTAGGAAAGGCCAGGTGTATGAGTTCAGGACAGTGGTTTTTAAGTGGAAATGCTGAAGAGTCTGAAAAGCCATGCTTGCTAATAAAATAAATATATTTCTCTAACACTATACCTGCCTCCATATGTCTTTCTAAATATGGATGCCTTGGTAAGAATAAGTTATAATGTGACCATCAACAAAAGATATAAGAAATTGCAGATTTCACATACTTGCCCTGTGAGAAAAAAAGATGGTCTATGGATTTGAGACGCCATCAGGCAGTCTATTGATTATAGCTGAAATCGCAGCTAATAATGGAGAATATAGCTAATGACATCTCTAACATATTCAAATTAATAGGACAGAAATAATGCAAGGCATTTTATTTCAATAAACACATGGCTTTATCTTTTCAAAGTCATATTTCCTCGCTCTAAATAAAGAGCATTTATCACACACATGTAGTTGACCCTAGGTGATGATTACCATGAATAAAAAATTCTATTATAAATTGAATTATTAAGATAAAGACACTGATTTTTCTAAATAACAATGAACATAGGGTTGATGCACTCAATACACAGTGCGTGCTAATAAGTTCACATCTTATTAACAACCTTTTCAATACTATCACTTAGAATAAGGTCTTTCTCTCACAAATCAATATAACAAAGAATCAGGCAGCAGGTGGAGAATGTAAAAATTAATAATTTTTCAATCACTTATTTCAGTGTGGAAGGTTTCACATGTCTAGACATATTTTGCTGTTGAATCTCACACTGATATTTAAAGGGCTGTTTTTCCCTATTGCATAAAAAATTACCTTAACTATAGCAAAGTCTTTTGATCACACGCTGTCACTCTCAGGCAGGCAGAGTGGAACCCATCTGAGTTCCTTCTATGGCTTCTGTCCATCTGTCCAATGGCCATCAGGGACTGTGTAGCATTAAGGCTCTTTCTTCCACTTTGATGAACATTGTACAATCTTTTAACTTCTAAAACTGAATAGAAACATTTCATTTTTCCCACATGGCACTTTATTAAAAGTTGAACCTAACACTTTGCAATAAAGATATCAAGAATAACAAGCAAGAAAATCTTACAAATGATTATTTAGTGAGGTAAAAGTTTAAAGGGACTGTGTATTCTCAGATAATCAGATGTTAATGACTAGTAGACATAGCTATGTCTTGTGTGAAAAGGTTTTGAGAAATACAGTCAGCAAAAATAAGAACTCATAAAGTGTATTCACATCAGGAATGGAAGGTTTCCCTGCCTTGTTATCAACTCTATAGGTTGAATTCCAGTTTTGCAATAAAGCAGGGAAGTGAACCTAGACATATTTTGTCTTCTTGCATCTGTACTGCATTTACAAAAATGGAAAGATGGCACCCAACTCACACACCTGCTAAAGGTTGAATGGGTGGATTTGAATATGCCTCGTTTGAAGTGAGCCCAAATAAACTTTCACAGCATTTAAACTGTTTAGCTTTCCAGTGAAGTGAAAAAAGCACCAGCAACCTAGTAACTTTTTTAAGTCTAGACACTTCCATATCCCATGAAGGAGAATATAGATCCTTCATGTTTACAGAGCATTGTTGCAGGAAGATAAATGCCACACACCTACTCAACAGGAAGGAATGATTGACAGGTAGTATTGACCTTCTCCCAGGAAATCATAGATTTTTCAAAACAAGCACTTTATTTTAAAAAGCTACATAAATATGCAATGTGTGTCAAAAAATATTCGGCTGTAATTGTTTGAAAAACATCTCTTTTTTTTCCAGCTTCTGTCTTTGCTTCGTTGCATGGCGTATTTGCCGCAGAAGAGGAAGGCTACTGGGATGTTTGTTATAATCATTTGCTTAAGGTTCTTTGGCAGATCACATGTTTTACTTAATTAAATAATGTCCCAATTAATTGATTTGTTTGTAGACATTCTTAATTTAGTAAACGCTAAGCAGAATGCTAAAAATACCATTATATTTCAGACAGAGGCACCACTAAAGTCTGATAATTGATAGCTTTGCTGTTTTCTCTGATGGCCTGAAAAGCTTTTAAAGCTAAATTCTGTAATCATGTTCATCTTTGGAAATTAGTTTTGTGAAACCACACATTTAGTTCTTGCTGAGAAATCTCATTTTAGTCATTTTAACATAATTTATAATGCATAAACTAAATTAGCTTTTGTAGCTAAGCCAGCACATTTTTCTTTAATTTTTATCTCATCCTAATATATTTTTGACCTTGAAAACTGTAATGTCTGTTGGATATTGAAGCCTCTGAACAAAGAAAATCATTTCCATTCCATCACTATGGTTACACTTTCTTTGCTCTCCAGCGCTGAACAGTGCTGAAAGTGTTGAATCTGGATTCCTCAGGAGGGCAAGGGGAACTTCATGTAATAACATTTAGTTCTGATTAAATAAACACATATACATAATGGAACCCAGGAAAGTAGCAAATTACTTCACTCTGTTTACATTGCATATGATATGACTGATGGGAAGGGGCAATATATCACCCAGTGTTATTTGCTTCAGTTTCTGGTGTGTGTGTACGTGTGTGTGTATGTGTGTGTGTGTGTGTGTGTGTGTGTGTGTGTGTGTGTGTGTGTATATTTTTCCCCTACCTAGGCAGTCACACATACATATTTGGCTCAAAAAAAAAAAAACACAGTCAGAATGCCAGGCTTCTCCTTATACCTTCAGTACTCCTCAAGTCAAAGTGGTTTCATTTCCTTCTAACATCAGAGAGCTGTAAGTGGGAAGTATACAGTTCCCCGTCTACCAGAGAGACCTTTCAGATGAACTTGAGCCATGGCTCTCACCATCCCAAAATGACTTTGGCTGTCCTACAAAAGCACAATAGGTACTTAGTCATTCAAAAAGATGCTGTACTACTTACTGCCTCCAATAGAAAAAAATACACTTTTTTTTTTTTATAGATGGTACCTTTTGGTGAAATGTTATCAATTTCCCACAATGTCAGTTACAATGGGTTTTTTTATCCTTCTCCTTTGTAATTTATGTAACAAGGCCATCTTGAAGAAAAGCATTAGCAAGGACTCAGTATTTTCAAGAGGATACTCTGTTTCCTAGAAGAATATTAGTGTTGACTAGCTTTCTATAGCCCTGACACAATACCCAAAAGAAACATCTAAGAGGAGAATTGTTTATTTTTAGCATGATTTCAGAGCATTAATTCTATAACCACATGGCCCTGTGTGTTTGGCCATAACAATGGGTATATATGCCAGAAGACATTTGTACCTCATAATGGACAGGAACTGGAGATTGATGGGAGTCAGGTAGGGATTGGATTGCAGACCTGGTATAAGTTCAAAGGCAGACTCCAAGTAGCCTACTTCCTCAAGCAAAGCCTTTACTTTCAGTTTCTGTCACATTCCAAAGTAGTGTCACCAGCTGGGGACCAAGCAAACATTCAAAACATGAGCTTCTGGGATCACTTCAGAATCAAATCATATATCCCACTGGCATGTTAAACTCACATAACTTGAAGTCAAGTATTTAAGTTCTAAAATTTGTGTTTCCACAGATTTCTAGCTTCCTGGGTTGAATGGAGCAAAGGCAATGAAGATCTGCTAATTTCAGCAGCACATAATGAAAGAAGGAGGTGCAGTGAAGAAAGAAATAGCTTTAGCCAAAGTAGGGAGTCTGCATCCTGAATAGCTTTGAGGTGGAGGAAACACAATATTTACTTCTGGCTCTTACAAATAGTAAACAGTCCATAAATGTGTCTGGTAACATAGGACAGGGGCACTGTTGATGGAGTCTGCTGGCTTTGATGGAGGAACACAGTACACTGAATTTAGCTAAAGGGAGGAACTTTGTTGTAACATAAATCCTAAATTGGTCTAATAATAACCTGGAGTCAGATATCTGAATAAATGCTGAAAGATCAGAGAGATAAAGGAACTAGCCACTAGAAAGACTTCTTATTGCTATCAAATCTTTAGACCTAAGGGGACTGAGATCCTGTCTCTACAAATCCTCAAACTGAATAAATTTATAACCCTGCTTCTACCTGCCTTCTATTCTTGTCTTCACCTCCCTAGTTCTGGGATTAAATGTGTGTGTCACCACTACCTGGCCTCTAGTTAACTAGTGGCTGGCTCTGTCCTCTGATCTTCAGACAAGCTCTATTTGTCAGAACCAAAACAAAATATCACTGCATTCTCTTAATTACAGCTCTAAGTGAGGATATCCTTAGCCATAATGATATAAGACTACATTTACAGAAATAGATCTCTACTTATGCTAAGAAAGCTGGAGCTGGGGGGACAGTCCATATGTGTCAAAGAGGTAGGGTTAGCTAGGTTCTATGGAATCCTTGCCAAATGGTCAATTGGCTTATGTGAACCTTTCTGTGAGCCTCTAAGTATAAGGACTAGTTGTCTGGAACTTTATCGCAGCTTAGTTAGAGCCAGTACAAGTTGATGCCAGAGTCTAAGAACATATCGGGGAATGCCTACTCATGGAGCCAGTGCCTCAAAACTGGGTCACAGTAGCATCTCTTTAAAAGTTCTATAATACCTGCCCCCAAAATGATGTAGTTTGGTTGAGATGCAGGAAGCCATTATGCATAATTTTCAAGCAACTAAAATATTAATAAGGTATGGCTAGGAGTGTTTTTATCAGAATTAATCTGTACAAACTGAGAATATAACTATGAAACAATTTATTATTAAACAGCTTGTGTGTGCAGTAATCAAATCTTAATAACCAAGTTGTGGCAAATGAAAAACCATCAGAGGCAACTCCATTTTATGTTTTGATTAGCCTCAATTATGCACTAAGTCCAATTAAGAACATGTCAACATTGCCCAAATACAGTAGGGACTCTCATTACATAGCACACTACATTAGAAGTGTAAATTTAAAGCCATCAGTGGTGTGCCTATTAACAGTGCCCAAAACATTGCCTTTACTCTGATTCCTAGAACTTGTGATTATACTATAAGGTTATAATAAAGAAAAAATGTACTAAGGTTAAAAATGAACTAAAACTACCAAACTGCTAATCTTCCTATAGGGACATTGTTCAAGTAAGTTGAGAATAATTACAAGGTTTCTTTCTTTTTAATTAATTATTTATTTCATATTCACACGTGTGTGCACCTGAGTGGATGTATGTATAGGCATCACATGTGTGCATAAGTCTACAGAAGTCAGAACTGGGCATTGACTCACCTGGAATTGGAGTTATAGGCAGTTGTAAGCTAATGTGTGGGTGCTGAAAACCAACCCAAATTTTCCGCAAGAGCAGTAAGTGCTCTTAATGGCTGAGTCATCTATACAAGGTCTCTTTAAGAAGAAGGAAAACATAAAAGGAACTTGGAGTAATAAAATGAAAGGATTTAACTTGCCTTTTTTTGGTACAGACCATGACTCACCAGAGGTGTGTGCATCATCTAGAGGCTAGAAAAGGAAAAAGTGTTTGCCCCTAGAGCCTTCCAAATGAATAGCCTGCTGACACCTTGATCTTAGTTTATTGAGAGAAGCTATGTTGGACTTCTGCCAGTCAAAACGAAGATGAGAAACTGTGGTCTTTGAAAATTGATATGACAACATTTTTTTTTTAAAAAAAAAAATCTAAACTCTCAAATTCAAAACCACTTCATCTATTCTTCCATATTTTCTTCACATACAATTAATTTCTATTGAGGAAACAAACCTTCAATGAGTTGTCTGTAGATAGCATTTTGCTTTTTGTTAAAGTATTTGGAAGTTCTATGTACATACATGACCAAATTATGGAAGCATTTTCTGTCAGTGAAGTACCCTTCATTTTAAAATACCAACTTTACTTTAATTTTGTTTTAAATATCAATACTAACTCGTAGAATTTTAGAAGATGAACTAGAACACAGAGAGTTTGTGACTTGGATCAAAATATTGACTTTGAAGATTTCAACTTGTACACCAAGCATAAGTCAAGGAAGATAACCTTACTGTAGTAATTATTTCACCTTCCTTGAAATCATCCATATTAAATTAAAATAATGCATCTCATATAAGCTCTTTTAGTTGGAACTGGAAAATACTAGAGCTTTTGACATGTTTTAAATGACTCACAAAGAATGGTGAAGCCAGTGTGATGTCAAGGTCAAGATTAAAGAAATTTGAAATAACAGGACAGCAGCTAGGTGATTAAACAGGATTAAACATGAATCCTCCTTGGGATAGTGTTGAATCATGATAACCGAAGCTAGTTAGGTTTCTGGGTAAATATCAAGAGGTACATAATCTAGAGAGATCACTGAGTGGAGAGTGAGATCAAACAGAGTGCCAGTCCCAGCTTGCCTTCTGAGAAACAGTGGGCAGTGTTCTTGTAGCCTCCCTCTGTTTTTGCGTGACCTTCATGTTTCTACACCTGAATCAAAATGCTTCTGTATCTTGCAGGGATCCCTCTGTCCCTTCACTTCCCACCCATTTCTCTTTATGGAGTTCTGGTTCTTTGATGTGTCTCTCCTGCTTTTTCTCTTATAGTTCAGACAGCTTGAATATCTGATTTTTTTTCTCCCTTCTCTCTCTCTACCTTCTAATCTGTTCTTTAAATGTCAGATTTTATTCAAAGGTCTTTCCTTGTTTATACTGGGCTAGTATTGTTTCTTTTTTTGTTATAAAAGGGAAAAGATTTTTAAAGTTTATATTGATACAACTGTTCATTTTTCCTGTTCTTTTTAATAACAAAAGCTTATCTTAGTGAAAGTCATGATAAAAAAAATCTCTGAAGCAACAAATAAATTCACTTCCTTCAGTGTCTATTTATGATCAATGTGTTACCTCCTTATAACTTACGGGTAGAAAGGTAAAAAGATCATCCTTATTCTATAAGAATCCATCAGCTACTAAAGAAGAACAACAAATGTATAAGCAGGCTGATCTATACCTGGGGGTTCTGGTTGTTAGCATGGGATATGCTTTGAGTCTCAAGGTGTCTTGGCCAAAATTTATTATCTACCACTCAACTTAGAGAAAAGAAAGAAAAATGTGAGGTTGTCCATCCAACCATAGCCAACAAGCCCTGCATTGCAAGTGTCCCAAGAGCATAGAGTCTAGAGCATAGCATGGAAAGTAACTTCTCCAGAACCTTCTCTGTATTCTTCTTTTAATTGTTTTTAATTTTATGTGAATTGGTGTTTTGCCTTCATGTATAACTGTGTAAGGGTGTCATATCTTGGAATTACAGACAGTTGTTAGCTGTCACATGGATGCTGAGAATCAAACTCAGGTCCTCCAGAAGAACAGTCAGTGCTCTTAATCTCTGAGCCATCTCTCCAGCCCCTTTCTCTATATTCATTAGCATCCTATAATTCCACCAGGAAAGAGAGGCTAACACGGAACCAGGTGAATTCAGGCTACCTGGAAACTTTAAGTAACAAAGAAACATTCTCTATGTCTCACTGAAGATGTGACTATCAACAAGCAGGTCTTAAAGAATTACCTTCTATACACTTAAGCCTTCTCTTCTGGCCATGTATCTTAGGATTTCTTTGTTCTTTAGGTCTTCTTCCTAGACCAATGGGTTAGTCATATGGGTAGTCCCATAGTCTCATTTACATACTCAGCAGTTCCATAGAAACAGTATACTAGTAAGCCATTTATATCTATGTGAAGAACCTAATGCAGACCTGTGCAGGTCCTGTGCATGCTAGTTCAGTGTTTGTGAATTTGTATGTGCACTGATGCTGTTGACTTAGAGGGCTTTGCTTTCTTGGTGTCCTCCATCTCTTCTAGATCTTACACTCTTTCTGCCTCCATTTCTGTAGAATTCCCTGGGCTCTGAGAGGAGAGATTTGATAGCAACATCCTGTTTAAGGCTGAGTGTTCTGAGGTATCTCACTGTCTGAATAATGTCTGCCTGTGGATCTCTGTATGTGTTCACGTTTGTTGCATGAGTAAGGTTCTCTGATAATGGCTAAATAAGACACTGACCTCTAAGTGTAGCAAAATTGAATTGGGAGTCACTTTGTTGCTATGGTTTGTTGTTTGTTTCTTTGTTTGTTAGAATGAATAGTAGTTTGTTTTATCATAAGTCACTGGGCTTCTAGTTTCAGTGTCTTGCATTTTGACACGGTAACAAGCTTTTGAGGGCCAGGAAATAGATGTCAGTAATTTGAAAGAAAATGGCCTCCAAAGGGACTGGAGGAGGAAGTGTGGTTTTGTTGGAGTGGGTGTAGCATTGTTGGAGTAAGTATGTCACTGTGGAGGTAAGCTTCAAGGTATCATAGATGCTCAAGCCACTCCCAATGTCTCAGTTCACTTCCTGTTGCCTTTAGATCAAAACGTAGAATTCTCCAGCACCTTGTCTGCCTTCAGGCCACCATACTCCCAGCTGCCATGCTCCCTGCCTTAATGATAATGGATTAAACCTCTGAAACTATAAGCTTCCACCTCAATTACATGTTTTCCTTTATAAAAGTTGCCATGGCTATGGTGTCTCTTCACGATATAAAGAGACAAGTGGTATAGCTGAAACTTGATAGATTCCCCTATTCCTAAGAAACTACCACACTACCACACTGATTTCTAAAACGGCTGTATGAGTTTGTACTTCCAGGAGCAATGGATGAGTGTTCCTCTCACCATCATGAACTGCCACTTTTATTGATCTTAGCCATTCTGATGGATTCACGATGAAATTACAAAGTAATTTTTATTTTAATTTCCCTAATGACTAAAGATGTTGAACATTTCTTCAAAAACTTCTCAGCCATCTGAATGTCCTTTTTTTGAAAATTCTGTTTAGATTTTTACCTTATTTTTTTAATTTGTTTTTTGTTTTCTTCATATGGAGTTTTTTGGGTTCTTTATATATTTTAAACATTAATTCCTTTTCAATTTGTACCAATTGATTGGTCTCCATCAATTGTCTTATTGCTCTAGCTAAGACTTGAATAGATCTGGGCATGGTAGACAGCTTTGTCTTATTCCTTATTTTAGTGGAATTGCTTGAGTATCTCTCCATTTAAACTGATGTTGTCCATGTGCTTTCTGTAAACTAGTGTTTTTATGTTGAGGTGTGTCCTTTGTAGCCCTAATCTCTCCAGGACTTTTATCATAAAATCAGAAGGTTTTTCTGCATATAATGAGATGGTCATATGGTTTTGTCTTTCAATTTGCCTATATGGTAGATTACACTTTATGAATTTATGTATGTTGAGCTTTCTCAAGAACTGTTTTGACTAGTCTAAATATTTTTGATTTCAAGGTAATTTTAGAAAAATTAGTTCTAATGAGATATTGAGAATTCATTGAAAAACATAAATATTAGTAAGAAAAAGTTGCTATTTTATTATGAACAATTCTGACTATAATGTATTCCTTCACTTATATGGATATCTATAACCTAGCTCATAAAAAATAATGTTTTGGTGTCTTATATTTCAATAATTTTAGCTTTTACATTTAAGTTTTGGATCTATGTAAGAGTTAAGAAACAATTTTTCTTCCTCTACACATAGCCAACTTTTCTGGAACTTTAAAAAAATGAATTTTATATGTATGAAGTTTTGCCTGCATTGTGTGTACCTGTATGCCTAGTAATCCAGAGACCAGAAATAGGCATTGGATCCCCTGGAACTCGAATGGTAGATGTGAGGTGCCATGTAAGTGATAAGAATCAAACCTAGGTCTTCTGGAAAAGCAACCTGTTTCTTACCTCATGAACTGTCTCTTTAGTACCCTAGCTAGCACTATTTATTTCCAATTATCTAATGTTGAGGTGTTGCTTTGTTGCATATAAATGCACTGATAATTTTATGTTAACACCTATTTTGGGTTAACCCCTATGCCTGTGCAATGTTGCAGAGAAATTATAGAAATGGGCACTCTTGTTCTTTCCTTAATATCTGTTCTTTATCACTAAATGTGCTAATAGTAGGTTTTGTCAGATTACTAAGCTCCATGCTACTGCTACTTTGCTGAGACTCATTTTAAATCACAAATTGGCACTGAACTTACACATGTTTGTGTTTCTATGAAAAAATGTATAATTTATCTTCTTCATCTCTTCTGTGGTACAACTTTGACTTTCAAATGCTGAAAATATCATATTCATTTGTATGAAAATTTCTGCTTTGTCATCATGTGCTATCCAATTATATACTTAAGTCAATTTCTAATATTTTGTCAAGATTTTCACATCATTTCAGTATTTGAATAATAAGAGACTGTGGCACCAAAGTTACATTAGCTTCATAAAGTTTAGTAGCTTTACCAGGTAGTAGTGGTGCAGGCCTTTAATCCCAGCACTTAGGAGGCAGAGGCAGATGGATCTCTGTGAATTCAAGGTCAGCCTGATCAAGAGAAAACTCCAGGACAGCCAAGGCTACACAGTAAAACCTTGTCTCAAAATGTGAAACGAAAAGTTGAGAAGCATCTTTAACTCCTCTTTCTGAAAAATGTTCTATAAAAATAGAACTATTTTTTTTCTTAAATGTAAAATTTTTCCATTAAAGATCTTAGGTTTGCAATTTTATAATGGGAATTTTTCTTTTTTTATATTGAGTTTTTATTGGTGATTCTATGTATATGTGTATATAACATTAAAGTGTGATGAGTGGATTTAACATATTAAAAGTTTATAGCATCTTTTCAGGAAAGATTATATACTATACAAGCAACTCAAGTGATACAAAACCAGTTTTCAGTGTCTTTTCAACTGAGAAGAATCCTATTCAGCACGCTTCTCCTCCTGAGGTGGTTCATACCGAGCAAGCTTTGCTTTCAGTTTTTTATTTTCTTCTACAGTAGCTTCATATTTCTCTTTCATTTCTGCCAATTCTAGGCGATGCAGCTCTATTTCTGGGTTTTCCGGGGTAGCAGCTCCTAAGTGATGCTTTAAAAAATCCAGAGCACTGGTGGGCTTCTCTGGTTCTTCATATAAGGCTACCAACACTTTGTCAGCGTGTCCAGCACCCCCGACTTCTCCAAGTACCTCCTGAACTGCTCGCGCTTCGAGTCAGCGGCTTTGTAATGGGCCACAGCGAAGTAGCTGGCGCCGGAGACACGGGCTGGCAGGGGAAATTTTTCAAATTAAACTTTTCATTACTTTGTCACTTAGCTGTGGTATTCAGGAATAATTGTTAGGGGTTTTTTGACATAAAGTTATCCATAGTATTTTTTTAAGAACTTTTAATGCCCCTAGCGTCTCAATAAGGACACCATGAAGAAATTAATACTAAACGCTAAAAGTTTTCTAACATTTATGTAAAATTATCACATTTCCCTATGAATTTAATACAGCACTGCATTATCTAAGTAACTCCCTGCATCTGTAGAGAAAATAAACAAATGCAATAATAAATGAAGAAGGCAATTTTATTTTTTTCTTTATCTTTTTTTCTTCTTCATTTATTTTGTATTTATCAAAAAAAAGTAAAATCAATTTAAAAATGCTGAAAAGTTAACAATAACTATAAAGAAGATAAAAATCATAAGCATGACTTATCAAGGGTGATAATGCAAAATAGGATTGCTACACATATATTTACTTTGTGTTCAGCTTTCTCTCTGAATTTTTTTTCCATCCCTGTATATCCTTATTCAAGGTCTCTTCCCCCTCCCACCACATCAGGTCATTTTTTTTTCTCCGCAACTCCCAATCCCCTCCCTGGGCAGGGAGCCGACAGTCCTATGGTCCCACTGACCCAATAATGCTTGGATCAGTCTCCACTCCTGGCCAAATCCAGTTTTGTCCCCCCTCCTTCAAGAATGAGTCAGGTGTTCCTATAGTTGGAGTGGGGTCCAAAGGGTCAGTCCAGGGTGTTTCTGATCCCAAGCTGTTCAGTGGTTGTGGCTTGTCGCTTGGGCATGCTTGGCTTTTTTTCTTGTTGGTTTGTTTAGAGACCACTAATGAGTGAGTACATCCCCTGCTTATCTTTCTGAGATTGTGATACCTCGCTGAGGAGGATATTCTCCAAATCCATCCATTTGCCTGCGAATTTTAGGATATCATTTTTTTTTTTTTTTTTTTTTTTTTTTTTTTTTTTTTTTTTTT
>PVIH01003295.1:72108-164182 GCA_004025045.1 Sigmodon hispidus | reverse complement strand
TTCTGATCCCAAGCTGTTCAGTGGTTGTGGTTTGCAGCTTGGGCATGCTTGGTTTTTACCTTGTTTGTTTGTTTAGAGATCACTAATGAGTGAGTACATCGTCTGCTTATCTTTCTGAGTTTGTGATACCTCGCTCAGGAGGATATTCTCCAAGTCCATCCATTTGCCTGCAAATTTTAGGATATCATTTTTTTTTTTTTTTTAAAAAAAAAAAAAAAAAAAAGAAGATGGATTTCATGGAATATGATGGTTTAAATCTCAAATGTCTTTCAAAGACCACATTCTAAAAACTTCATGGTTAGCATGTGGAGCTATGGGAGGTCACAAAAATTTGAGTGGCAAGGATTATTTTGAAAAATTAGGTCTTTGGAAATATCTCCTTAAGGAATATATGTTTATCTTATCCTGGTTCTTTTATCATAATCTTACTACTATGATGTAAGTTGTTTACTTTTCCCACCTAAATTCATATACACCCAGTAACCTTTGGCCTTAAAACAATTGGACCAAACTATCACAGAAAAAAAAAGTCTAGTGCTATCAACCAAGTCAATACTTCTCTCTTTACCTTGTCTCTCTTGCCTATTCTGCCTCAGCAACAGAAAGTTTATTATTATCCTGTGCCCTGGCAGAAAATTTATACAAACACAATGGTTTATTTCTAAATTTTGCATGCATATAAAGTTGCTTAAACTGTTTTAGACTGTTCATTTTCATTGAAATAATATAACAATAGTAGTACTGACCTCATAAGTTTTTCTGAGAAAGGACTTCCATATAAAAAGGTTTATTAATATCAGCATGTAAAATGCTAGCTCTTAGTATTTCATTGCATTATTGCTAATATTAATAGAGTTAATTTCAAAGAAGTCAGCCTGGAGAAAATGCACTGCTCTGACCTAACAAACATACTTTCATAATGAAGTCTACATAAAAGATGTTTATAATAGATTTTTATTTTAAGCCCCAAATTGAAGCAATAATAAATAGGATATTCTTTGTGCTTCTGTTTCCATCTGAAAGGGGCTAATTTTAAAAAATCTTCCCTGTAGGCAGGTGAATAAGGTCTAAAGTTCCTACCTGTATGTGTTATACCAATAGGCCAGTTACCATAGAGTTTCCGACTTTCACCATTTTCTGTGTATTCAAGTATGATTCATTATATTTTGAGAATCCTCAGGTAGGAGGTATTTTAAGATTTGTCAGACTTATATAATATTTGTTGATTACATAGGGCCAAGTGTATTCAGCTTCAGAAAGTATGGCCAATTTTATGTTCTCTCTTCTTTTATAATTTAACATGTAATTTGTTGTGGAGGCAAAAAAAGTGGGGTGAACTATGTGTCAAACGATTGTACCAGATAACATTCAAATCTAAAATATATTTTAAATTCTAAACGATTGCATCTCAGAAATTCAAATAAACTTTAAGAAAAATAGCATTTTTAGATTTAATGGTGACCTTATACTCTTCAACATATAATACACTATCCTCAGAAGTACAAGAAAGGGCGTTCAATCACAAATTATTCATCTTAGCCTGCTCTTAACTATGTCCCCTAGTTATTCATAGAAAGACTATAGGCTGTTTTTATGACACCTAGAAAGTAGGAGATGTACATCATTAGTGTCTTATATGTGTTGGTTTCATATACTTATAACACTGCCTGCTTTGGTGCTCTGCTTTATGGGAAGAGTTCTATGTGGTTCGTCCCTTAATGTCTTCCTTAAGCACATGTGGATGCTCCTAAGACATGTCTCCTGTGAATACCAACACAGATAAGTGTAATGATTTGTTTGTGGCCCAGACTAACCCCAAGATCCAGACCAGAAGTCCCAAATAAACTGCCCACAGCTGCTTGGTCCCAAATAATCACACAAAAGCTTATATTAATTACATGCTGCTTGGCCTATGACTCAGACATATTATTAGCTAGCTCTTGAACTTTAACTCAACCCATTTCCATTAATCTGTCTTGCTACATGGCCCGTGGCTTACCTGAATTTCTTCACATCTTCCTCCTCAGCAGTAGCTCATCGTATCTTTGTCTGATTCTATCGTTTTACCTCTTTATCTATGCTTGGATTTTCCACCTGCTTTGAAGATGCCTTGCTATAGACTAAAACAATTCCTTAACTATCCAGTGGTATTTCACAGTGTACAGAAAGACATCCCACATCAGATAAGTATCTATGAAATTGTCTCTGCCTTTCTTATATACTTTTTAAAGCTGTGGGTGTCTGGATCTGTCCTGGCTTTTGACAATACTTATTTACTTGTCCTCACAATTAATGATAAACACATCTCTTAAGATGCAAATTGTTGCAGTTGTATCCAATTTGTAAAATATTAGTTCTTAGTAGGCTGCTTCAGTGTTAGCACATACGGGGTGTGCAGGTTTCCCATCCTTTAAACCCCTGCAAGAGTTCCAGTGTAGTATCATGACCTCACATACTTTAGACTTATCAGATGTGGTACATGCAGTAATCTAACAAGCTCATGAGTAAACAAATAGTACTGATGTAGGAGACCAGGATTCCCCCATTTTTCATTTGCAGAGCAGTTGTGAAGACAAACAAGTCAAAACACACTGAAGCTGTTTCTCTAGGGTCGTCTCCAGACAGTAAATATGAAAGACAGAATCTTTTTCTTAAATGAAGATATTTAGATGACTCACAAAATGGGATTAAGAACTTCCTAGATGGCATTTGCATGTCTGCCTCTCACCTAATTTTTAAATGCGTAGGAGATATCAAGCAATTGAATTATAAATATACTAGTTCCAGACAATGTAATCAATGCAGTATACAGCTGAAAGGCTGGAAAGGGGAAACCTTATTTTTATTATATGAATCTCAAAGCCTCCTTAAAAATTTTCCTGTATGTGCTAGGAGATACTATAAAATTAAAGACTTAGTAATTATTTGAGAATATTTCCAGTTTATATAGAGAGACCATGAAGAGCATTAATTACTAATACAACACAAAATAGTTATGGATATTTAAAGAATTATATAGATTCATAATTGGAAAGGAGAGCTTTCTAAATTTTGCCATACTAGAGGACAGTTAGCTATTACCTATATTTGGTCCAATATTGTAAACTATTTAGTATTTGCTTAGAAAGTTCATGACTTTAAGCTTTATAAATTTTTGTTGTGTTCTCTCAGACCTACTCTTCTTATTTTGTACCTCAGGTAGGCCTTGAACTCGCAATTCTGCCTAGACCTCTACATGATGGGGTTACAGGCATGCACCAGCACATCCAGCTGTGCACTGAAATTTTTCTCAGCCATAAATTCAAAGCTTACCACTCCCCTCCAAGAGGAACAAAAAGAAATAACCTTTCAAACAGTAAAATTTTGAGGTACAAATAAAACTTCCCTTACAAAGAGACTATAATCTGCACTTGGAAGCAATTGTTTTCCTTTTTAAGAGACACAACTACTCTTTACCTAAATATAAAATATTCTTTACCTAAAATATGTAAAATAGTTATCTTCATATGCCATTACTTCTTCTGCTCACCTAAAACTTAATTTAAAAGTGTATGTATACACAAACTTATACTATTGGCTGCTTTTAATCCAAATACTTATTTTCCACAGAATATCAAGATCTAGATTTAGAGGTACCCCATTCACGTCACTCTGTCTTCTATTATTGGAAAAACATATTTGAACAGAAATAACTCAGGCCTTGGAGAGGTATTTTTTCTCCAATTGGGTGAGAGTACTTGCTGTACAAGCCTTATGACCAAAGTTCAGATCTCAAAAACTGATAACCAAATGTAGTAGCATACATCTGTAACTCTAAAAGCCAGATGAGATCACATACATCCATAGCTCTAGTACTTCCCCAGGAGATAAGAGGCACAGTCAAGAGAATCACTTGGAAGTTTTGGAACAGCTATCATAGGCAGTGCACAGGAGAATCAAGACTGCTCCAACAAAGTGGAAGGCAAAGCAATGACTCCAGAAGTTTGCTTTTTGCCCTCAGCACACAACACATATTACCCTGCATTCACACATATGAAAACTAACACATTACAAGCACATACATATATACACACACACAAACACAATACACACATATAATAAATAAGCAGACAAGTAAACAACTGAAAAGTTGTAAGGTACACTTAGGCTCATGGGTCCAGAGATTGTAATCTCAGGTTGGTTGGTTTTATTGCTTTTAGGCTTGTGGCCAGGCTAAGACATTGAAGAAAAAAGAAAGTGGCAATGATTCTCACCTTATCACAGTCAGGAAGTGGAGATTGGGAAAATGACAGGGAAATATGTTATAATCTTCAATATGATCTACCTAGGTGTTGCCTGACAATGACTCATTTAAATAAAATTGGATTAATCCATTGATGAGTTACCATTCTCATGATCCAATACCTTTCCAAGAGCACACCAGCTTGGAACAAAGACTTCAAAATAAATCTTTTGTAAGGGCTCTTCTTAATCAAGCAATGTACATGCTGAAATAGCTTATCTTATTTATCTTGTTCATTGTTACTGGTCTGTTAAAGTTTTTTATTGCTTAATAAAAGATTCCTTTTTTGAGCACTCCATGTTCTTTCATCGTAGCTATACTGATCAGCAATTTCCACATTGAGAACTGTAGGTAGTCCTAATGGTACTTCCTGCCATCTTTCCTTATCTTCCTTCTGTGATGTGGCCTAATGCATTTGAGATCTTAAGCTTCCTCACCAGGAAAAGCTGGAGCAGCAAACATAAAAATGTCTCGTCAAAATCCCTTGATACAACAAATTAATTCCTACTATATTCAAAATGAGAAGTGAAACATACATTCTTTTTTATTTCTAGTGACATCTGAAAAATCAATTATTTTGTATTTCTTAGCAAATTTTGTGCCAAGCAATTCTGTGCATTGCATGAAAAAATAATTTCACACTGGGCACACTTTTTACAGAAAGTATAAAAGTATTCAAGTCATTTTTGAGCTGGTAAGTCATCTGCAGTGAAGGTGTCTAATAAAACCAATCATGAGTATGCTACTCTGTCATTGATTCTAGGACTACTAGACTATCTAAACTGATTTTTGTTCATGTCTTATCAAGTTTAGCTCACTGTTACTTACACTCAAGATCTACTACTTTATATCATTTCACAAAAGATATAATAATGTTATAATTTTTATAATATTCATGAGAAAATAAGCTTTAGAAATAGGTTATTTACAGAAGTAAAATTAAATAAAAGTGCTGAATACAAATTAAAAAGAAACAATTTTACAGACTATTTTAAAATAAACTGGACATATTTATTACTAAATGTGCTTGTTAATACTTTGGAGATTCAAACTTTTGTAAGGCTATTGAAAAGTCTATCAAGATTATTGACATTCTTCTGCCCTTTGGCCTGGTACAACAGTTAATATATATAAATAATGTATATTTTACAACAAACAAGGCCTTATCATTTACAATAAAGACTATGTCCAATATTTCTTTAAATTACTTACATTGTGCACTTATACACAACTTACAAATTCTCCTTTCTAGGAATATTTAATGGTGTTGAATTACACTGAAGGTAAATAAAAGATAATTTTAAAAATCATTCAAAAATAGTTGCTCTTGTATTTTTATGGTTTTTGTTTTTATATATTTTTATTTTTTTATTTAAAAGTTTTTTTTAAAAAATCATGCACTACTGTTCTCCCTTCCTCCCTTCTTCCCAGTCATCCTCCAGCTTCTCCCACCCCATCCTCCCATCCATTTCTCAGAGTGGCATAAGGACTCCCAGGCTGAGTTAATACAGTCTGGCATATCCAGTTGAGGTAGCATCAAGGCACTCCCCCCCAGTATTGAGGCTGAACAAGGTAATTCTCTATAGGAAATGGGCTCCAAGAAGACAGTTCATCCACTAAGAGTAAATTCTGATCCTACTACCAGAAGTCCCATAAACTGTCTACACCATTAGGTTATCATCCACATTCAGAGTGCCTAGTTCAGTCCCATGCATGTTCTCCAGCTGTTGGTGAACTCTCAGTGGCTCCTGTCAGCTGTCTCTAGGGGTTTCCACATCATGATCTTGACCCCTTTGCTCATATAATCTCTCCTCCTTCTCTTCAGCTGGTCTGGGAGCCTGGCCCAATACTTAGATATGAATTTTTGCATGTTTTTATCAGTTGCTGGAATGAAGATTATATAATGACAATTAGGATGATCATCAGTTTGATTATAGGGGAAGTCCTATTTAGGCACCCTCTCTATTATTGCTTGGAGGCTTGGAGTCTTAGCTGGGGTCATCTTTGTAGGTTCTTGGGGACCAGGTTGTCTCTAACCACACAATGGCTCCCTCTATCAAAATCTCTATTTTGTTGTCCTCCCACTCTGTCCCTCCCACAACTCCACAATCCCATTCCCTCATGTTCTCTTCCCATCTCCTCTTATGCCCTCTCTCTTATGGTCCCAATTTATTCAGCAAATTTTACCTATTTCCCCTTCCCAAGGAGATTCATGGATGTCTCTTATAAGTTCCTCCCTATTACCTAGCTGCTAATGGGTTATAGATCATAGTCTGGTTATCTTTTGTCATATGTCTAAAATCCACTTATATGTAAGTGCACATCATATTTGTCTTTCTGTGTCTTTGTTACCTCAGTTGGAATGATTTTCTTTCTAGTTCCATCCATTTGCCTCCAATTTTCAGAATGTCTTTTTTTTTTCCTGCTGAGTCATACTTCATTGTGTAAATATACTTTTTTTTTAAAATCCATTCTTCAGTTGAGGTTCATCTAGGTTATTTCGAGATTCTGATTACTACTAATAATGCTACTATGAACATAGTTGAGCCAATATCCTTAGGGTAAGAATGTCTATCTTTTGGGTATTTGCCCAATAATGGTATTGCTGGATCATTGGGGAGATTGACTCCCAGTTCTCTGAGAAACTGCCCTATTGATTTCCAAAGTGGCTGTACAAGTTTACATTCCCACCAGCAATGAAAGAGTGTTCCTTTTGCTCCAACATAGGCTGTCATCATTGGTTTTGATCAGTTGTGATAATTTCTGACAGGTGTAAGATAGTAGCTCAGAATTGTTTGATTTTTATTTTCCTAATAGGTAAGGATGCAGAGCAGTTTTTTAACTGTCTTAGGCCATTTGTGATTCTTCTGTTGAGAATTCTTTTTAGTGCTGCATCCCATTTTATGATTAGATTGTTTGGTTTTTTGATCTTCTACTTTATTGAGTTCTTTATATATTTTAGAGATCAGGCCTCAATCAGATATAGCATTGGTAAAGGTCTTTTCTAATTTTGTAGACTATCATTTTGTCTTATTGACTGTGTTCTTTGTCTTACAGAACCTTCTCAGGTTTAGTCGATCCCATTTACTAATTTTTTTCCCTCAGCGTATGGAGTACTGATATTATATTTGTGAAGTGATCGCCTGTATCAATACATCCAATGTTATACCCCACTTTATTTTCTATCAGGTTCAGTGTAACTAGGTTTATGTTAAAGTCTTTGATCTACTTAGCTTGAGTTTTATGCAGGATGATAGATATGGATATGTTTTCATTCTTCTACATGCTACCATCCAATTATGCCAGCACTACTTGTTAAAGAAAATTTCTTTTTTCCATTGTATAGTTTTGGCTTCTTTGTCAAAAATCGGGTATTGATAGGTGTATGGATTAATGTCAGGGTCTTCTTCTATTTGATTCCACTCATTCACTATTCATCGTCTATTTTTATGCCAATACCAAGCTGTTTTTATTACTTTAGTTCTATAGTAAAGCTTGAATTCAGGGATGGTCATGTTTCCAGAAGTTCTTTTATTAAACAGGATTGTTTTGGCCGTCTTGAACTTATTGGTTTCCTATATAAAGTTTAGTATTGTTATTTCAAGGTCTGTGAAGAATTGTGTTGGGATTCTACATTGACACTGTAGATTGCTTTTGGTAAGACTGTTATTTTTACTATATTGATCCTACCTAATTAAGAGCATGAGGGATCTTTCCATGTTCTGATATCTTCTTCAAATTCTTTGCGATGACTTAAAGTACTTGTCACACAGATCTGTTACTTCTTTGGTGAGAGTTACCCTAAGATGTTGGATGTTATTTGCAGCTATTATAAAGGATGATATTTCCCTTATTTCTTCTTTAGTCTTTAAAAATAATTTGTTTATAGGAGGGCTATTACTTTTTTGGGAGTAAATCTTGTATCCTGCCACATTGCTGAAGGTATTTATCAGCTGTTGGAGTTCCCTGATAGAATTTGAGGGTCACAAATGTATATTATCATATCTTCTGCAAATAGGAATAGTTTGGCTTCTCTTTTTCCAATTTGTATCACCTTAATTTTCTTTTGTTGTCTTAATGTTCTATTTAGAACTTCAAGTACTATACTGAATAGATATATGGAGAATAGACAGCCTTGTCTTGGCTTTGATTTTAGTGGGATATCTGTGAGTTTCTCTCTACTTAGTTTGCTGTTGGCTTGCCATATATTGACTTTATTATGTTAAGTACGTTCCTGATATTCCTGATCTCTCCAAGACATTTATCATGATGGGGTGTTAGATTTTTTTCCAAGATTTTTTCAGCATGTAATGTGGTGAGCATGTGATACTTTTGCTTGTGTGTTTGTTTATATGGTGGATGACACTGACAGAATTTCAAATGTTGATCCATCTCTACATTCTGAGATGAAGCCTACTTGATCATGTTGGATGATTTTTTATATAGTTTGTCAGTATTTTATTGAGTATTTTGTATCGATGTTTATAAGAGTGATTGGACTGTAATTCTCTTCCCTTGTTGTATTTTTGTGTGGTTTTGGTATCTGATTGACTGTAGCCTCAGGAAGAATCTGACAATATTCTTTCTGTTTCTATTGTGTGGAGCCATTTAAGGAGTATTGGTGTTAGTTCTTCTTTGAAATTCATTTAGTTTTCTGTGCTAAAACCATCTACTCCATGGAGTTTTTTGTTTGGAAGACTTTTAAAAACTATTTCTATTTCCTTAGAGATTATAGATCTATTTAAGTTATTTACCTGGTCTTGTTTTAATTATGGTAAATGGTACCTATCAAGAAAGATGTCCAGCTTTTTTTTAGATTTTTCCAATTCTGTTGAGTACAAGTTTTTGAAGTGTGACCTAATGATTCTCTGGATTTCTTCTGTGTGTGTTGTTATGCCACCTTTTTCACTTTGGGTTTTGTTAATTTGGGTACTCACTCTCTGCTTTTTGGCTTGAATGAATATGGGGTTGTTTATCTTGTTGTTTCTCACACAAAACAAATTATTTTATTCATTAATTATTTGTATTTTTCTTTGTTTCAATTTTTATTGATTTAGCCCAAAGTTTGGTAGCAATTGCCCTGGAGTCTACCTATCTCTTCCTCTCATCAGTACAAGCATTGTGTGTGTTTTAAGGAGCTATTTTTGTTTCAGTAGGTCTTCTTGGTGCAACTGAAGCTCTTGGCAAATTTTCAGCCAGTGGAGATTGTATCCCAGGGAGCAGTAGAGGTTTTCAGGGGATAGATGAGTTTGGGGGATGGCATGGGGCATATAGGCTGCAAAATTCCATTAGGGGTTGTGGTGGGCATGGTTGCAAGCAGGGGTCCTGCTTTCTTATCTGTAACTGGGGCTGTGATAGGGTTTATGGGCACAGAGTTGTTACCTGTTGCCAAGACCTGGAAGCTGGCCTTACTGCCTGTCTGGAAAAGGCTAACTCACCTCTTGTAATGAAGCTCTCCAGAGTTTATATCTCAGAAAACTGTTGAGGTTGGGGAATGGGTAAGTTTAAAAAATAGTGTGGGGTTTGTAGGCTAGAGAGTCTGATGAGGGGTAGTGATAATTACACTTGCTCTCAGGGGTCCTGCTTTCTTTCTTGTCTGAAACTAAAGCTTTAATGGGAGACACAAGTTGTGTGCTGTTTCCCAGTCCTAGAGCCTGGCATGACTGGCCGACTAGGAGTAGGTTAACTCACCTCTTCCTGTACCTATATTTTTAAACAAATGCAGAAATGTAGAATGATCAGTATAGAACAGCACCATGTGTATAGAAAAAGTATTTCTGCCTGATAATGTATGTTTTATAATTTTTGCTTTTATTCTTTAGAAGATGCATATTACTCTTCAGAGGAAAAAAATCTTTAGAGATGAATGTGGAGAAAAGAAAATGAGTACTAACAAATACAAGGAAAGGAGAGGAACAAAAAAATGGAGAGGGGGGAAAGAACTGCAGTGGGGCAGAAATAAGAGAAGGACCAGGAATAAGAAAGAATATCTGAAATGTTCCCCAAAAAAGAGCCAGGAAGCCTCCAGAAAGAGATATCCTAGGTGCAACAGGTAATGTTCTTAATGTTCTAATTGCTGATAAAATTATGCAAATACTGGATTTGACTTTATGTCACTCCTGGAATTATTAACAAACAATTCAGGTTTTTGAATAAACACTATGTGAAATATGAAAACTACCATCATGTTCACACCCCATTATCCTGTGTAGAGGTACTTGGAACAACACATGTTAATAGAGACACAAAAAAACAAGTAAGAAGAATATTGGTAAGAAAAAGTCACCATCTTTTTAAAAGGACATTCATTCACCTTAGCGTATATGGCATCCGTATGAGGTGCTCAACCACAAAACAGGTTGATATGTCTGCTTTACTTATCAATAGACTCGAGATCCTGCCATCTATTTAGTCACACAAATTTGAACTCCCAAGTCCATAGGTTCTCTGGTTGGTCCCTATGTATCATTATGCCTTAAGAAATTAATTGAGGTGGTATTTTCCTGGCCATTTCCCACATGTACTCTGAGTCATACATTTTTTAAATGTCATGATGACTTGTTAGTTATTTGTATTTTGTATCATTATGCCTACTCCACAACAAAAAAAAAAATACTATCCACATTTTTGCTGGAGAAATTTAAGAATAATTATTTAAAATAATAAGAATTTCAATGGATTCAACTATGCACCACCAACTCTGAGATACTTATTTTCCCAGCTTTTGAATGTTGATACTCAAAAGTTCTCAGTGAGTCAGTCTTCTCAGCTTACCAAATATTACAATTTGTTACCTAGTGCAGTGCTGTGTTTAGTGTTTGGTTGAAATGAGACTGCGAATATCATTACAGTATCACATGAGTCTGTGTCTATGGACTTATGTTTGAAGTACTAGGGACTGAACCTGGGGCCTTAGACATGTTAGTCAAATGCTTTATAATCAACATATATCCTCAGTTCTAGGGTCTCTCATATGGCTTCATTGCATTCTAATCTCATCTTCTGCTAGATCCTACTTTGTTACTCTAATAATAATTTAGAGATTGGTTCTGAAAAACTTCCATCTGAACACTTCCTATATGCAAATTTTCATCTCCATGCCTGCCTTTTGTTCATCTCAATATGAAATGTTGCCAGAAGTAGTTTGCAGAAGCAATCCTAATTGGGTACTCTAAAACCAAAATCAAATTCTGCAAATCTACGCTAGCTGGCAAGAAAGACCCTGTCACTAGGCTTGATGCATAGATGTCTTTTGTAGATGTAGTGACAGGGTCTTTCTTAAATTTTCTACTTATTAATTGGATGACACATTGAAAAAAAATACATTTTAAGAAAGGCAGAATAATTCTTACTATAAAGACTGTGAGGTTCTGTAGCTGTTATTAGAGGCAACTGATTCTTTGAAAATAAAAATGAAAGAGAGGTAATAAGCCATTAAGTACTAAATGCAAAGAATTGATGTTGTCAAGACCAACATAGTAAAATACTGTCATTTCCTATAGCTAAGGAGTATTCTGGGCTTTCTACAATTAGATCATTCACTTCGATTGCCATAACCTCATTGCAGTTGAGGATAGGTGTAATGGTCTGTGGATGTCCTGGCAGTCTTCTTAAGCCTCAGGCTATAAGCATCTTCCTATTATTTTGGACTCTGCATCATGAGAAGTCAATACATTAGGGTTAGAGTTGCTGTTTAGAGTTGGGACCATGAATAGAATACTTAGCACCATGTGATCTTCCCCACATTGCTTGAAATCCCATGGCTTAATTTGCTGTCTACAAGATATTTGAATAGCAGAAATAATAAGCTTAAAATGAGAACAAAATAAATGTATTCTCTAGAAATACTTATACGTGGCAAGTGATACTAATTATGGGCTATATAATATTAGCTACCTCATTCGTTTCTGTAAATCAGAGCCTGATTGTGAGAAAACTTATCATCCCTTTAGTAAAGATATTTATTTACCTTAGAGTACATGATAGCCTAACTAGATGCTCAATCTTAAACAGACTCTTATGCCCATTTCACTTTTTAACAAACTCCAGGGTGCCTGTCACCTGCTTAGTCACACAAGTTTGAACTCCCCAAGTCACCAGGTTTTCTGCTTGGTCCTGCTCACAATTGTGTCTTTACTTAAGAAATGATTTTTTTTTTCTGGACATTTTCCACATATGGTCTGATTAAGACATCTTAAAAATATCTTTCAAAATGTGTTATCACTTTTTAAAAGGATATCCTGTTTTTATATCATCAGTTACTGGTCCCCTTTTAAAAACCTTTCTTCTTCTCTGTTTTCTTCTTTTATATTTTGTTGCTGTCAGATTTCTTTTCACTGTACAAGTCTACTCAATTTGAATATATTCAGAACAAATTGATTGACTGTTCAAAAAGTAGTGTCACATTAGTAATAAATGATAGCCAAGATAGCTAAACCTTTCAGAGCCTGATTACTAGAATTTATTGTGACAAGAGAAATCTATAGAGATTTGCCCACTGTAAACTCTAGAGTAGAATATATCTTGAGTGTGTTACACGGTGCATGGAATTTCTACCCCATGATTTTTTTCAAGACAGCATTGAATAGTTTACAGAATTAATACAATACATTTTAATCAAATTTACTATTCCCCAGATTAATAAAGGTTAAGTTGAATATTGGGAATGTACATGAATCATAGAGAGTTTTATTAAATTGCATTTCTTTGCCAGCCTCACAGTACCTTCTACAATAACAATTTTTCCCAAGGGTTGGCAAAAATGTTAAACATCAACAGTTTCAAAATGTATAGTCAGTTCTGTAATTTCCATGACCAGAATCAATTTCTCACTCCTCCATTTAAGAGCCCTTGTTCAAGGCCTGGAGAGATGGCTTGATAGTTAAGAACTCTTGCTGCATTTGCAAAGAATTGGAATTTGGTACAAGCACCTACACTAGGCACTAGGTGGTTCTTAACTGCCTATAGCTCCAGCTTGAGGTCATCCAACACTATTACCTGGACTCCATAGGCATTGACAGAACCTCAGATACATGCAAACAGACACACACACACATACATACAAATAAACTAATATAAACCTTAGAGGAAAAATTAAACCCTGGTCCAGATCCTCTTCTTTCACCATCTCAAATTTCACTCTCAGTAAAGGAACTCAACTCCAAACCTCTGGACAGCTTAACTTTTAAACTTGTTGTTGACTTTCCTCCATGTTAGAGGCATTATGATCTTTTCTTTATTTGTAAGGCATCAAATATGATTCATCTTCAGGACTCTAAACTTGAATGTTTTATGTTATTATTCCTAGAAGATCATTTGACAGGATAAAATTAAATAAAACAGCCAGCAAAAAAATGTGCTTGATGTTTTTGCTATCCTTGGATAGAAGTTTATAGAAAGGGGCACGATAATATATTTCCAATATTGAGAATTGCTGTCATCCTTATGATCTCTTCTTTGAAGACAGATTTCTGTGTTATACTATGCCCCCAGCATTTATTCTAGTCCCAGGAAAAACATACTCTATGTTTCTCTATTTTCCTTGATAGCCTCAATAAAATATGATATGGTACTTCTCTGACTTTTCTATTTATTGAAATTACCAGGAGAATTACTTTAAAAGTATAGTCTCAGTCTCTTCTAGAACATAATTTATTCAATAGATCAAAAAGGCATTAAGTAATCTCTTTTTGAAAGTGACCCAGGACAGCAAAATATATATATATGGCTATTTTGGTAGGAGTTACCAAGACAAAGGTCAAACAAGGATGTTAAGGGCATCTCTTATGTTAGCTTTCTTCCTTTTCTTCATATTATTTTTATAAAATAAAGTCTCATTTTTTAATCTATGTATCCCCTTGTTCCAACTCTTTTTTATTATGAATAAAGTCACATTTTCTATTCGTGTATATCCTTATTCAAGGTCTCTTCCCCCTCTCACCCCTCCAGTCACTCACTCTCTCTTCTCCACATTTCCCCATCTGCTCCCCAGCATGGGCAGGAGGTCCCAAGGTCCCAATATTGCTCAGTTCATCCACTCCTGGCAGATCCAGTTTCCTCACCCCAACATCAAGACTGAGTCAGGTGTTCCTCTAGAGGGAGTGGGATCCAAGGTGCCACTCCCAGGTGTTTCAAATCCAAAGCTGTTCAGGGGTTGTGGTCTGCAGCTTGGACATGCTTTGCTTTTTGCTTTTCTTGTTTAGAGTTCATTAATGAGTGAGTACATCTCCTGCTTATCTTTCTAGGTTTGAGACACCTCACTCTGGAGGATATATTCCAAATTTATCCATTTGTCTGCAAGTTTTAGAATATCATTTTTTTTCTTACTGTTGAGTAGTACTCCATTGTGTAGATGGACCACAGTTTGTTAATCCATTCCTCAGTTGAGGAGCATCTAGGTTGCTTCCAGCATGTATTAATTTTAGATGATAATAAATTTCATTAAATAATTTTATACTTAAAAAAGTTGCAAATAAAATAATCAACCACAAAAAAAGAGAATTATCCACTTTCTGTAGATGGGAACAAATACAGAGACTCACAGCCAGACATAATGCATAAAAAGAGTACCTGTAACACTCATCTCTAAGAAGATATCTCTATCAAAGCCCTCTTCTCAGGGTTCAGGAAACCTGAGAAAGAGCTGACAGAGAGTATAAGAGCCAGAGAGGATGGAGAACACCAAGAGAACAAGGCCTCTAAATCATCATGACCAAAGCATGTATGAACTCACAAGGACTGAAGCATCAGGTCTGCGCCAGGTCCTTTGCATATATTTTTCCTTAAACTAAAAAAGATAAAATAAAAAATTAAACTTTTTTAAAAAAGGAAAGTGACCCAGGGCTAGGCTAAGAATATAACTTAATGATAGAACACTTGTCTAGCATGAATTTTGTAACTCATGAATTTAGTGGTGGCCATTAAAACAACTAAAAACTAAGAGCCCATAACTTCTTTCACAATTTTGCAGGACTAGAAACTTAATTTTTTTCCTGCAAACTCATAGCTGATTATGATCAAAGTAACTTATTCTCATTACACTTGACCATAATGGAAATACAGTAATTTAACATGAGAAACAGAACAATCAGAAGACTAATTTGTAAGTCAGTAAATACTCAACTATATGGAAATGAACATGAGATGTTAGTAAATTATATAAAAATTGCTTTATAAGCCAGGAACTTACATGAATGGTGCTCATGACATAGAGCAGTTTATAAAAACTTCTAGATAATATCCTCTCCTTCCACCTCAAAATCCAGTTCTTTAAATTAAATATGCACAACAAGAATTGCTGACATTTTATTTTCTGCTTCCTGAGATTTAAATGGATTGTCATGCCTAAATATGCTAAGTAGCCCAAAGTTCATGTGATCTACTAGACATTACACTCTTGTTTGGAGAAGATGCATTAAAACAGCAGTTGCCTCCCATGTTATCACGGGAATAAAATAACCTCCGAGAAAAGTATCCATGTTGCAGTTGTAATTTGATTTTAAGATATCAGAGACTGAAACATTAGGAGATTTAGTGACAGAAAAAGAATCATTAAATTGAGATAATATTTAAGTTTACAAAAACTACTAATGTATATACGTATTTTCAAATTGTCACACAGATTGATTTAGGTTTGGGAATACCAGGTATATTACTCTGCTTAAACCCACCAAAGGGAAGATCTGCTTCTCAGAGGGTTAACAGTTTACATATGATACTGCTTACTGATCTAATATGAACTTAGTGGGTGATTTGGGCAACCAGAAAGTTAATTGCTACAGACCTTAATTTCTTCACTGTTTCAAATATCAGCAAGCTCAAAATAGCCTGGATTATAATATGCTCTAAATTTAAAAAGATCACATAATTTTGATATTCCAGAAATAGAGTCAAATTCCCTTTACAGGAATGTTATTTCACCTCAGGGATTGGTTGATTAATAGAATGTTCGTAGGATTATCTAGAATTCCTCAAGAGAGGCCACAGAAAGCACTTTGTTTCTTCTTCTTGGAACACTCAGGGTGGGAAAGATGCAATCATATGTTAAAAAGTATCACAGACTTCAGTACTACAATGTAAGGAAGCCTAAACTAGACATTATACATCTGGAGAGAGTTCAAGATAAGCAAATATTGTATGCTCTAGCCTTCTAGGCCACTAACCAGACTGTGGCATGAAGTGACTTGTGACCTTTCCCCAGCTACCAGCTGACCACAATCACACAGGAGACCCCAAACAAAACTGTCCAGTGAAGAATGAAAATGAAGGAACTGAAAGGAAAACCAAACCAAAAGAAAGGTAATGACCTAGGCAATCTAAGATAACCCAAAATACTAAGCTGTTAACTACATATATGTAGATACATAGAAAAATATAAAAAAATCTCTGAATTCCAAAGCAGAGATCCCAGACAGAACAGCAGAGCCCCTGCGAGATTTTAGTTCTTATTAAAGGTTCTATAATAGAGAATATTTTAAAGATCAACAGAATATTTGAACTTTTGTCTCCAAGACGTATGTACTCTCAGTACTGGTGCCTGAGAAGGTAATTTATGAGTTTTATTATCAGTTGAATCCAAACAAACAGTAGAGCAGTGTTCATTTGGTTGAGTTCAGCCTCCATCTGGGAGCATGATGGATTGATTGTGGAATATCTGTGTTTTCTGTACTGCAAGAGGGAAATGATTTGGGGTTAAGTATAATAACCTATTCTTCCCAGCTCACCTTCCTCAATTTCCTATTAATATTTTATGACCAACTGATATGGAAAGAAAGTAGCTTCAAAGTCTGATGAAATTTAGAGGCAAATTTTCATTTTAAAGTAAAACATTAAACTCAGTCATCTGCCTCTTTGCTGTTATTGTACCTATCATCATGTAATGAATGTATAAATTAGAAATTAATGCTAATGCAACAATTTTTTTAAAAAATGCCACTTAGGCATTCATTACTATTTTCTACTATGCATTTTGTTAATTTTTTTCTACAAATATCTTCAATGATCCTGCATGGTCCTATTTGAAGACAGGAAATGAAAAATAATTTTATACCTTCCATAGGTAGATAAACAATTGGTTTTTTGTTTTGTTTTGTTTTTGAAACTGAGTTTCACAGCCTAGACCAATCTGTACCTCTCTTTGGAGATAGGCCAACAATGAATTTATAATCCCTCTGCCTCAGCATGGAAAGGGCTGGCACTGCAGATGTGTCTTTCCACATCATGCTCTGACTAATAATTTTGATAAAGTTTACAAGAAGAAAATAAAAAGATTCAAGTTAAAAGCTGCATTATGCATTAATATCTATGAGAGAAAAAGAATAATTGCATGTCATTGGTGGGAATATGAATTAGTATAGCCATTAAAAGAACATAGAGTTCATTCAAAAAGCTAAAACTGCCAAATGATCAAGTAATTACATTTCTAAGTACATATACAAAAGCATATGAAATCAGTGTATCAAAGAGAAACCTAGAAGTTTGTGCTTACTGCACCACTACTCATAACAATTGTGAAGTGAAATCAAAGTACATAGGCATCCTTGGATAAATGCAAAATGAAGAGCTGCTGTATAGACACAATGGGATACAAATTCACAAAAGATTGAAATCCTTATATATGCAAAAAAAGAAATAAGAGTTAGTTAAGTAAACTAAACCATATACAGAAAGAAATAGACTGTATGTTCTCATAAGTAGTTTTAAAATATTCAAAGTCAGTGCCCAATAGATATTGCTAACAGTTTATAAGAGAGGGATGTGTAAAATGAGATGGAATAATGGATGGGAAGTCGGAGGTAAATATACAGAATACATTCTAGTGCTTGCCAACATGAAGAAGGGATTTCAGGTATATAGTCTTCTGCTAAAGGACTCAACTTCATGAAATAATATAATTACTGGGAAAAATTGGTTCCAGTACAAAGATAACAGGTGACTTCAACACTCAATTTTGGTCAGTGAACAAATCAACAACATCAAAAAGCAACACACAACTATCCAAGCTAAAGTGTATTACTCTGAAGATTCAATGTACGTGCCAAATTCACAGCAAATTTTATCCCTAACTGCAGAAGGCAATTTTCTTCTTCAGTATATAAAAAATTACCTACATTAGAACACATGTTAGACAATAGAAAATCTCAAAAAATTAAAAATAAAATTCTCAGCTACCTTTTCTAACTTGAACAAAATAAAGCAAAATTGTTGTCAAATGAAAATTTAAGTTATGCATATACATGAGGAGTAAATAGCACACTTTGAAATAATCAACCACTGAAGAATCAAAGTGAAATTAAATGGTTTCTTTAAACCAAGTGAAAACAAAAACATTCCATTCTAAAGCATATTGGATACAGTAAAAACAAAAGTACAATATAAAAATAGATACCTTAAAATTAGAGAACATTTTCAAGTAGCCATCCTAATTATACAACGCATGAACCTAGAACACCAAGCCATGCTCTCAAATTGGAAGGAGAAAAATAAAGAAGAAATAAGTTAAATAACTCTAAAGAAATCCAACATAGGAGACCAATTAACAACGAGTTTGCTTCTGAAGACATTAAACTATATTAGAGAACATGCAATCAGACTAAGCAGGAAATAAAAAGAATCCAAGTAAATGCAATTCAGTTTCCTGGAGATACATTACAACTGACTCCACAGCTGTAATATGAATAAAAGCATGATTAAAAAAAACCTAGTAAATGGACAATCTTCTAAACACATATACACTATAAAAATTAAATCATGAAAAATTTAAAATATCTAAAGTGAAAAAAAAAACGTAAAAGATTGAACCCGTAAAATCTTCCCAATAAAAAAAGCCAAGGATTGGATAGCTTCATGATAAATTTTTGCAAATGTCTCAGGAAGCTCTACTGCCATTCTTTTTAAGTTGGTCCTAAGACTTGCAAGGGTGGCACCTTGTACAGAGTTATTCTGCAAAACCAATATTACCAAAATCTACAAGTCATAAAAGGACACATAAAAGCCAGAAATTTATATGATGACTATGGCTAAAAAGATTTTTTTTCACAAAATACCAGATAATGTAGTCTAACAACAGATTAAATCTATGGTTCACCATGAAGAAGAACAATAACTTATTGATCATTTATTATATAATATATCATATCAACAAAATGAAGGATGAAACTCAGATAACAATTTCAATAACCGCACTGAAGCCTTTTGATAAAAGTCAACACCTCTCCCATAAAAAGCACTCAAACAATTGAATATTGAAAGTCTAAATATCACTGGGCTGGCCAAGCGATTAAGGCATTGGACCTAAAATCCAATGGGCAGATGCCCTCATGGATTCAAACCCAATTCCCAGTAGGGATAGTTATATGTATTTGGGGCTGGAGAGCTGGCTCAGAGGTTGAGAGCACTGACTGTTGTTCCAGAGGTTCTGAGTTCAATTCCCAGAAACCACATGGTGACTCACAACCATATATGATGACATCTGGAACTCTCTTCTGTATATTGTATACATAATAAATAAATAAATCTTTTTTAAAAAATAGAAAGTCTAGATATCAATTTAATCAAAATGATAAATGAAAACCTATAGCTAACAAGAAAAGCTAAAGTTATTCTTTTATAAGATCTATAACAAGACAAAGATGTACAGTCCATGTTATTATTAAAATATGTGTTGAAGGTTTTATCCAGAGCAGTTGAGAAAAAAAATAAAGACAATCAGAAAAAAAGTCAAACAGTTGCAGTTTTTCCACACAATGACTCTTTGTATAGAAAAACCTAAAGATTCTACCCAAACTCTGAGAATTCCTAAAGTTGCTGGTAAACAGCTTATGCTGATTAAAGTAGAAAAGCGAGTCAGTTCCAGCACAGTCTTGGCTTGGTTGTCTACAAGCTTGGGCAAAATGTGTGGGTTGGAACAATTATGGTGGCAACGTGATGAACAGTGTCCTTAATATGTCACCATGTTGCATAATCTAAAGGTTAAGAGGAGAAAAAAATCCAATTTTTCATCTGAAGAAAATTTCAAGATGTTCCTCTAAGTGAAATCTTACCTGTCCCTCCTGTCACTGTAGCTTGCACTACATGCAATGAGGTTACCAACATGTGCAAGAGTTGGCCAACCTGGGACACTCTCATCCATTCTTTATGTTGCATCAAAGACTTCTCCTAAATAAGGACCTGGGGTCATAATTTCTCCTGACCTTATATCTCTCTGTGTAGAGTCACACCAGATGGTGTATTTCCCATGTCACCTTTGAATACACAACACCCTTGAAAAGTAGCTACATACATTTTATTCTGGATCTGCATTGTGAAACATGAGAAGACACAGACTGAGCATCTTCTATGATCATATTCCCCCCCTTTGCCAAGTTGATGCCACTTCTTATTCTGTAAGATGTTTTAGCATCTTCCTTATAGATCTTAAAGTGCCGGGATATCAGAATCCCATAGGAAAGATGATGGGAGTTTGAAAAACCAGTATTTTCATATTTCAGAGCAACTTGTTAAACATGTATGTATGTATGAATGTATGTATGTATGTATAAAATTTGTAACCTATATAAACTGTTGAATTTTAAAATAAACAATGTTGTGAATGAAAAATGATACCATTATACCTAGACTTCAAGTTTAATAAGTAGTTCACTGGTGCTAAATAAAGTTAATACTGGAAATTTAATGACTCTGCCAAATAGTTTTCTGTTGAAGATATTTTCAGCTAAGCCAAAGCTAGAAACAGAATAGAATTCAAGCAACTGAGGGAAGACTTTGGTCTACTTCACATAGCTCCAATTTCAAACCAATATCAATTTTTTATGTTCTCCCCCAAAGTGACTTTTTAAAAAGTAATTTCTTTTGAGTTCCTGCAAAGCTATTCACTGGGCAGTTCTTACCACTCAATAGAGATTTGGGTTAGCAATCCAGGGATTTAGGGGTAGCAGAGTGTTCAAAAATAGTTACTATATGTTCCTTCTCACTAAATCAAGATATGTAAAGATTTCGAAGATTTCTAAAGTCTCTTAAAATATTATTTACATAAAATATACTGAATATAACTGACCATGCACAGCTTATATTTAAAAACTGCTAAAAATTTTATGTTGTTATCCTTAAAAGCAATATGTATATAATAGACTTATTCAGTCTGTTTAAACATTCCAGAATGGGAGCATATACTAAAATAATATAGTGTATTGTATGAACATACACAATTATTTTTCAACTAAAACTTCAGTTTTAAAAGTGAAAAGTTCATACAGATGAATATGTAAAGTAATAAGTCAGCATCAAGTGACTGATGTCCCTAATTTGTAGGGGTGGTTTTAGCTTAAGTGATAATGTCTAGCTGATAAAATGAAGTTGCATGAAGCTAATGAAACCCGTTTAAACAGAGGAAGCAAAATGGAACGGAGAACAACCAACACTCCAGGACTATTGAGCTGGGCAAAGAAAGTTACATCTACTTCCACCAGTGTAACAATAAGAGTCTTGCAATCAGGGAAAGACAGGAAATTCTTCCTAGAATAGATATGTCCCAATCCTACCGTGCTTTATGGTAGAAACATATAGAATCACTTTACTCATTTCCTTTTTCTCTAGACACAAGACTGGCTTAGTATGCTGAACATAACATATTCCTGAGAAATACTGGTAATATTTGTAACAAAACTTTCTATCTAGTTAGTCTTTATTTTTATGGCTTAATTCTATTTTGGAGCAAGAAATTAGGTTAATACTCTAAAATTTGCACTAAGATGGATTTTTATAAAATATTCTATTTAGTCATATGTATTTTGTATTGATTTTAAGGTAATATTTACATACTCATGCCACAAGAGTCAACAAGCTATGTCTTCTTACACTTTATATGAAATTGTTGTCAGAGTAAAATATTCAACAATAATATGATAAAATGGCCGAAATTTTATCACAGAGCTTTTTTATTTAGATTCTGAGTTTCCATGTGTATCTTTACTTTCCAACCATAACTCAACTTCATGTTTCTTGGACATCAACAGCTTTCCAAAACTGTAAAACATTTTTGGTATTCTATTAGGATTACAACTCTCATCTTTAGTATCATATTCTAATTTGGGAATTGTGGGAGTATTTTGAGTAACTCACACCTAATGACAAAGTGCTGATGTTTAATCCTACAAACACATTAAGCCTACATTATTAGTTACACTGGCTATAGTACACATCTAATTTTGCTTTTTGTCACTGCATTCCTTCTGTCATAAATTAAATTTCTTCAAATATATACTTGATAACTGTCCCCGGTAATTAGCTTCTCTGAAGAGCCCTGTCAAACTCTTTCATCTTTCTGGAAACTTATCTCCCCTCTGTCATAATTAAATGATGAGTTTCAAGCCATACCTGATCTCAGGTTAAAAGGCAAAGTAATACAATGAATGTTCTTTGCTTTTGATACCTGAACTTCCTGCTGGACTGAATATAGATTAATCAAACTTCAGAAAGAAAAAGGTATCTTTTGTAGATAAATATATTTTCATACTAATTATAGCTTTTTTCCTTTTTTTAAAGTTAAAAACTCATCAACAAAATGTATTTTTGATAGATGGCATAATATACTCTTTAATGCTGCAGATAGGCAAGATTTCACTTCCTGTGTATTTGGCTCTGTAGTCCTATAGTTCTCCACAGAATACTAGAGAAAGACAATATGAATGGAAACCTAGCATGAACAAATTGTTCAGTTCTTCATTGTTCAGATGAGCATAGATGATGAGAGGTCAAACAGTACATCTCCCTCTTCTCTTGGATGATAGGATGTATTTAATAATTATTTGAAGTCCACCAGAGACTTCTGACAGTGTATAGGTGTAAAGAAGACTAAATATACAGAAGTTATCACCTTTAGTTTAAGCCCAGTGTGCTTGAATATTCATCAGAATCTGAGTACATGATGCAGACCTTAGCCCTCCCTTAACACACACCCCCCCCCCCCCCCCCCCCCCCCCCCCCCCCCCCCGCTGCTCCTCCTAGACATTCCTAGAGGATGACATAACCAGTTGTAAGTATCAGTAACTGCATGGCTCACTGCCTCCTTTCATTTATATAGTAAGCCTCTGGATCTTTGAGGAAAATTGAGAAATGAGTTTCAAAAGAGGTTTTAACAAGTGAATGGCATAGTTTGCACCACGGGAGAAGAAAGGCAATAGGGTAAGTAATTAACATGTTTAGGAATCCATTGAATTTACCGTGCTAAATGAAGGAACCATGGCTTGAGATGTATTGTAGCTAACATCATGCGTGAACACTTCTATTTTCTTTCATTCTTTTCTGGAAATGAACTTGAATTATATTCTTCCAGTCACTTCACAAAGGTGGTGCTTGTGAGAAATTACATGTTATTGAGAGGCAGTGCATTGTTATTGAGGTATGTAATTTAATTTGAAGTAAAAGAGCTCAAAGAGAACTTTTCATCTACACTATGACCCAGTTCTACTGACAGTGAAGTCTTTACAAGAGATGAGAATATTTCTCTTTCTGAGCCTAGTTATTGGCCAGGAAAAGCACACAAGGCTTGGGTAAGATATTACTTATCCTGGAAATATCTAGCTCTATGCTTCCATGCTTCCACCCCACTCACTGCATAAAGCTCACAAGATCTCAACATGATCTAATATGCTTTTCTCAGCTTGGCTCCTCCTTTCTCACTCACTCCCTCCAGAGTGCCAACAATCCCTTAGACAAAAGCACACAGTGGGAGGTGTTTCCTCCTTCCTTTATCTGCCCCACCCCCACCCCTTTCCATCAATAGAAAGCCCAGGCTTGACCTTCTTTGTAAAGGTGACAGTTCTTATTACCTTAAACTTTTTGCTCTGTTCCCAAAGAGCTCCTGCAGCTTTCCTAACCCTAACCCTAACCCAACCATATTCAAAAAGTCCTGTTTCTGAACCAGACCACAGGTTCCTGGAAGAGAAAAAAACTGACATCTTCCCATCCCATCTCTCATCTTCTCATCACTTAGATCACAGCTGTTGGAATAAAATAGGAGATCTATTTTTTTTACTTTTATTAAAACATTTATTTATTTTATCTTCCTGTGTAAGACAGGTGCTAGAGACAGATGCTGAAGCAGGCTTGCAATACGCTGCCTCTTGCATTTACTCTTTTGTGAAATTGTCTCTTGTGTTGGGTTTGCTGAAACATGCCTAGTAAGGACCCTGCAGCAGATGAGACAAGATGTCACTTTTAAGATTAGGGTACTAAGGGAATTTGATGCCCACCTTTGACATTTCATCTCTTTCTGTTACTCCTCTTTAAAGAGCTCAGTTTCCTAATTATTAATAGAGTGTTAATAGGAGAGATCTGCCTGGTGAAGGCCTGAATGAAGACTCTGATCTTACTCAGTTATGAACACATCAGTCCTGTCCTGTGCTCACAGTACAAATGAAATTCTGTCAACAATCATGATGTAAATATCTCAAAGCAATTCATTCCACAGTTGCACTCTGAGAAACATGTCATCTTTTGAAAGACCTTGAACTGGAGGCACTCAGCAAAGCCATGCTTGAATTCTTTACCTCCAGACACTTTGTCTATTGTCCTGAGTTTCTTAGATTCAGGGTAATCTGTTTCAGAGTAAGAGATAATATAGAGAATAATGAATTATACTGAATTTTAAATCTCTAAATTATATGGTTGTTCTACGAATTTGGTCCTGTAGCAAAGTAGTTTAGTCTAGAATTTGTGATGATTTTCAAAGCTCAGGGATTCTTCCTACGTTTTTCATTTTTCATAATTTCCACTTAACTTAAAAGATACTTATCAATCCTCCAGGCTACAAAGAACTGTTGAGGCATCTGGGTATTCAACAGCAAACAAAGTAAGAATATGTTCCTCTTTCCATGGCATAGTGTTAATAAACCAGCCTTCCTACAGAGAGTCAAGAAAACCTGGATACAGGATAGGAGAAATTACCTGACAGAAAAGATCTAAAAGCAGATGGAAACTGCAGAAGATTTGAGGCTTGGAGGATAGAAAGCAACCAATCATGGTACTTTCCCCTGGGGTACCCATGAATAGGCCATGTATAAGGCAGATGTATGATAGAATGCAGCAGCAATGTGGTCACACAGTAAGGTGAATCTCAAATAAATGATTGCAATACTTAGCAGGGAGGCTGTGCCATGTTTTACTGCCTGGCACTGGTGAGGAACATGATTTCCCACATTTCTGGAGAACCCAGTCATCTAACTTTGTATTGATTTTGTGCCATAGTTGAGTTTTGTCTCTGGCAGACAAGAAGACTATATATCGCTTGCAAATTAATGTCTTCAGAGCACACCTACCCTGGGACCAGTGTGAGTCCCAGTAGGAATGAATATTTTTGGCATGAACATTATTTAGAACTGATAGTATGTGATAGTAGCAACAGGAAACTGAATTTGAATCCATTTTCTTGAAGCTTTTAAATTCTCTACAAGAAATAGAAAAAAAAATCAACGCTAATTTACACCAGAGTATACTGATTCCAAGCCCATGCCTTGCTTCTTGCAACATTTTTCTATGTGTTACACCAGCTTAACATACAGATAGGACATTGCATGTCACTTACCCTCCATAGTCTCCCAAATCCTCAGCACCTGCAGGTTCTTTCCTCTTGTCCTGCTCTCTAGAAACAATGGAAAGAATGTTAAACTGAGACTCCAGAGACCTGGGATTTGCAACTCTAAGCTTGCTACATAATCATATGTGTTAAATAATATAAGTATATGGGCCTGAGATCACATTCTTTTATAAAATTGTTCAAGCTTTTCAGCCCACTAATGTGTGTGTGTGTGTGTGTGTGTGTGTGTGTGTGTGAATTCATGAGTATTTAGTTCTCAAAAATTACGTGTGGGTTTAAGATGCAGCTATTTATTCTTTCGTCTAGCTGTCTACTTTCCTGTAAAGTTTTGTCCCTACCTTCTCTACCCAGGTTGTTAAACATCCTTTCCAAGTTCAACAGATCAGTGCCTCAAAAGAAAGGCAGCTGCATAGATATCAGTTCTCAATAGATTTGAGGATTTGGGATAGAGATTATCATGCAATAGCAATTAAAATACTGGACTTCAAATCCTCCAAGCTCCTGTCCACAGTTCTGATCAGAACTATATTTTCACTACATACCTTTTAAAACACATCTCTTAAGTCTTTCTTCAACTCTCTGTTAGCAAGGCCTATCATTATCTCCAAGGATTTAATTTATGTGCTTTACCAAACAGAGACACAACTATTTTCTCTGAATTATAAACCTAAGCAGACCAGAAAAACAGGCAGAAAAAAAGATACTATATGCTGACAATTTTTTTCTTTCTCCTATGACATGCTGAAATAAAAAGTATAAAAATATGTTCCTGTTCACATGCTTTGTGCTATCCCTTAGCAGCATAAAGTCATAGCAGTTAAATATAAATGTGTTTTCCCAACAAAGCATGCACACTTTTCAGCACATAAAAGACATTTAATTAATTGTTTCCTTTCTTTTTCCAGTAAATATTGCTTAAATAGTTTCCTTTCCCTTAGCTTTTCTGTTCATTTTGTTAATGCCAAACAATTCCTGAGCCCATATTATATATCAAAATAAAATAACAAATAAAGCAATGTTCTTTCTCTATTTCCACTGTAATGTATATTAAACTGGTCCTTCCTTTATATAGATGAACAAAACTCATATGAAGTATGTTCAGTCTGTGTGAATGTGTGTCTGTCTGTTTGTCTGTCTGTCTGTCTGTCTGTCTGTCTCTCTCTCTCTCTCTCTCTCTCTGTGTGTGTGTGTGTGTGTGTGTGTGTGTGTGTGTGTGTGTGCATGTGTGTGTGTGTGTGTGTGTTTAGAAACAAAACATATGCAGAGAATATGTTTACATGTAATTCTGGGCTGCTGTGTAGATTTTCTGAAATATCTTCCTCCACAGACATATTTTTGTATGGTCAAAACTTTTCCATCTGCAACACCCAAGTCTAATATAATATCATTTATTAAAGAAAAAAATCTTGGGTTTTTATTTTCAAGGTGTCCCCACCCAGAACTTCCAAAGCATTTTGTGTTTCTGAAATACCTCCACTTATTTGAATTCTAAAAGTCCTTCTCCGACTGAGAAATGTCACAGGGAATAAAGCATTTGCTATGCAGGTATGGGGACCTGACTTAGAGTTTCCAGAACCCATGCAAAACTGTTACACGGTAATACACAGCTGCAATCTCAGTACCTATAGCAAAATGAGACATGAGTCAGAAAACTCCCTACAAGTTTCCAGACCATCTAGTCTAGTGTACAAAGTCAGCAGAAAAAAAATAAACTCTTAAAATATTTTATTATTTTATTTTATTGTGGATGTAAAATTTGGGCTGCAGAATTGTTGGACATTACCAAGAAGAACAGCAAGGCTAAGGGGGAATGAAGTAATTTGAGCAATATTTATCAGAGTAAGAAAGAAAACAAAAATTAGCTAAGTGGCTTGTAATGGGCTAAAAGTGTATATGCTTTGTGAGGAAATACATATAGCTTAAAGCCTAATGTTTGAGGAATGATGTCCTCAGATCCCACATCTGTCATATGGCAACATGTCTGTTGCATATACACATGAGTACACATGGGCGCAAGTATCACATGTACACAGATAAAAGTTACTTCCTTCCTTGTAGGATGTTGATAATTTGAGAAAGGTATTTCACACTCTGTTAAGGTATTAGGTGCCATGTCTGTACCTTACATGTAGAAAGTGGAATTTTAGCACATGTTCATAGTTTCACCATATTTCCATGCTTAGACCCTCAAATCTTCTTTATTTCATCACTTCATTTGTTAGTACCAAAGTTAATATATTTCTTTGTATATTTCAATTCTACCTTTAAAATTTTCATCAGTAAATCAAATATTCAACCTACACTGCTATCATACTATTTTTGGCAATTCTGGAAGAATATTCTAAAAGTTCATAGTTGACCCTGACATTGGCTCCCATAAAATTCTCCATAGGCCCCATTGGAAGTCTTAATAACTTCTTTCATTTTCTTGTCACCACAGAAAAATCTTTTCTTAGTTTCCCAGAAGCCATAATCAGCCACAGGTTCAAATGCCTTATTTGACCTGCTTGTTTCTATATGGATAACTGTAACTGAATAATAGGGTATCTCTTTTGACATTTTAGGCTTTTTTATATATTTTGTACTCATATTCCCACTAGAAATAAAAAGGAGACATAAAAATTCAAATTAGAAAACTATAATAGACATATGAAATACTATTGTATCCATTGTCTAAAAAACAGCCAGCCACAGCATAGCTAGGTTCCCCTCAATTGTTCAGCTTTAAAATAATAAAAAAAAATCCTCTTTTAGGATTTGTTCATAGACATGTGTCTGTGGTAAAAACTAAAGATGATACAGATTCTGAAAAAGAGTTCTTAATTTATGAAATCAAATTCAAGTAAATATAACAAAATATAAGGAGACGAAAAATGTTTCAGTCAATAATTCATGATGGGTAATCCTACTTTCTATATTACTTCATAGTTATTGAAATACTATACCTTTAATCCACAGGCACCACTGTGAGTAGGGCATGGTAACTAGAGCACAGACTGACCTTATCCTCTTAGAATTGCTTTATGTCTGTTCAGTCATGTGATTCTATGTTAAAGCAGGAATGAAGAAGATTTAAACTTCCTCCTGGCATCCAAACTCCCTCACAAAGCTTTCTATATAACTGCCTTTTATTTCTCCAGAGGAACAGATCTTTGTTGCCTTCATGATACAGAAATTCTATAACTCATGGACCACCCACTTACTTAAAATAGACTTTCCCATAACTGGACACATACTAACACATGTATCCCAAAATATAATTCCAAAATCTTCAGAACAGCAACTTCAGTTTGATTTTATAAACTAGTTTAAAGTTGTCAATTACATGTAATTCTCAGGTAACTGAGAATTGAATTAATTCTTTTAAAACTGTGGGAATGGCTGACTAATGGAAAATGTAGTTTCACATCCAAACAATGGAAAAACCTGAGGAGATCCTGTAGCACCAGGGCCAATCCACTGTCTAAGCAAGGATTTGATTGTTCTTCTCCAAGAAGAATAAAGATTCCTGAAGACAACAATTTAGATACGTGAACTGAGAGGTCACTTGGGATGAGTGACCTTCATTTTGTCCAGGTAGTCATAGAAGAAAATTAGAGAAAAATGGTCTGTTCTCTTGGCTGGAACAAAAAAGACATAAAGAGAAGGTTAGTTATAAATGACTCCAGTTTCTCAAACCACTTTTCTTAGAGCCCAGCTGAGATTTTCTTCTGATTTTCTTAATGTCACCTTCTATTTAAACTTTCCTCCAAAGGGATTTCATTGTCAAAGCATCTTGACTAAAGCACAAGACTGTTAAAAAAAAATCTTGCTATGTGTGGATGAAAATATACTGCACAATTGAGGCAGATTTCTAGACCTTTCCTCTTAAACAACAAGAATTCTACCTGGAAGAAATACCTTAATAATTTGACAGTATTATAGCCCTTATTATCTACCATATCAAATATATTTAATAGAAATTCCTTAAGCATTGTTTTCTTTTTTAGAAATTAAGAAAATATTAATCAAATTAATGACTATATTAACCAATCAAGGAATTCAAAGAAATATCTTCAATTCATTTTCTTTCTAACTTTCATCCAATTAAGTCCCATGGCTCTGAGCAATAACTTTCTCTTACCAGGGCTCAGTCCTTTCATCTAAAAACAAAAAGGTTAAATTAGATGTCATCAAAGATTCCTTCAACCATTAAGAAATTATAGCTCTAAATTCATAGGAGATTTCATGTGCTGCCCAAGAAAAATTATGAACACTTGCAATTAAGTTTCTCTAGTTTTCAATTAATAAGCTCAGCTGTGAGTATTGTGATAAGACTGCAATATAATTGTGATTAATGGTTGTTATAATTATGATAATTTTTATCCTAACAAATCAGGAGAAGAAATTCTACAACTAAAAGAGAACAGAAATGTACAGGCTTCTGCTAATATCAATAACACTTTTAATTCATAAAGAGTCTCACAGCTTATTTAAATACTCTGTGGGTATATCAAAGTGATTCTCACATCTACTTTATATATTGTGTATGAATAAAATAACGATCATAATAACTATGAATATCAAAGCAGAATCATGAGAATTCACTGACCAAGATTTCCAATTTGAGAGAAGGAAATCAATGTGATTTGTAGGAAGTATTGTAACAAGAGAACTGTATGTATTTGTCTGTTGTGGTAAGAAAATAACACAGCAAAAGCCACATCAGCAGGAAGGCCAAGTCATCATTGCAGGAAAATCATATCAGCAGGACTTTGAGGCAGCTGGTTACATCTATAATCAAGTAGAAAAGTGATAGATACTTGCACTCTGCTTGATATCTTCTTTTTTTACACAGTCTGACATCCCAGTTCAAGGAATGTTGTGACTCACCAAAGTGGGGTCTTTTGTCAATTAACCAAATCAAGATTATTTCATATAATTATATCCAGAGGCCCATCTTCCAGGTGACTTTAGATCTCGTCATGAGGAAGACATAGATAAACAATTACAAGGCTATCGGTCCATTTCAAAATATAAAGAGAGCTGGAAAAGTTCATATGTGTGCAAGTACATATTAAAGTTCATGGGAAAAGACTCCCTGAATCTTTCATTATTTAACCGAATTCTACCCCTAAAGTCCTCTTGTACAACTTGGGAACTCATCTAAAAAATTAAAGAAAAATTTCCCTGATTTTTATATAGCTAAGTTGAGGATAAAGTATTGTTATTCAGTTATACTTATGTATAAGGTTATATTCTTTTCCATTTGGTTCTAATAATAGCTCTCTAAAGTCAGAATTAGCTTCACCTTTTCTGGAAGGATAAAAAGATCTACCAACATGTCACATAATTAGAAATTAATGGACAGAATTAAAATTTTGAAATCTCTGTCTGTTAGGAGATTTGACCAGGGCATCATGCCAACAACATGTTAACACAGTGTTCAGGAAGTAGAAATATTTGTCCAGTCTTTGTAATAACTTAGCTTAAGGAACTTGGTGGCCATCTTTGCATAACTACATCCTGAAAGTTCTTAGTAAGAAATAAGAGACGGATGTAGGATGTGAAGAGGTGGCATTGTGATACATGTGGTGCATGGTTTACACCAGGTGGGGATCTTGCAGGAAGTAGAATAACAAAATAAGACTTTCAAAAACCCATGACAAATAAACCAATTGGAAGAGATGCTTTCTTTATCTTTGAAGCCAGAACAAAGAAGAGACTGTTATAGTAAAGAAGTATAGCCAACATCAGTTTTCAGTAATGGAAGTCCTTTAGATCTCTGAGCCTTTATGGTCTTTCTACTCATTTGTGTGCTAAAGTAATAAACCAAGTCCTGATATTGCATTCTAAAGGCAGACTCCTGAGATTCCCAGCTCCTGCTTGGGAGTGTTGCCTGAGAATTTCTGCTGCCTAAATGGAGGGAAGAGGACATTTGTTGAACATAAGACCCTATCTTTCAGGTTATATGTGATGTAAAACATCACCCACCAGTATCTGCTTCAAGCCAAGTATTTCTTACATGCCACAGAGCAGGAGTCACCTGGGAACTTCTACACATATTGCTCCAGGAATTTGTTGTTAAGGCTTACAAGTTAGTATATTTTAGTCTCTAGAAATCTATCATAATACAGTATTTATCATCTACCTACAGAGCCCTCTAGGCATCCATCCATCCCTCTACTTTCATTTAATCCCCAATGTGATGCTGCTGAGTTGGTATATAGTATCCCATAATAAAGAACACAAAGAAAGTGGTGAACAGTCCAGATTTCTTATTTAAAATAATGAACTGGAAAAAAGTAAATTGAAAGTCTAGATATGCTATAATGCATTTAAAGTTGGATAACATTTTCCTGAAGACAGCTTAGAATATAAGCCACATGCACATTTGGCAAGAGGTCATGTGTATTTGGTAAGAGGTCATGTGTTATCCATGGTTTGCATTTGTAGAGAAGGAATGGTGTTGACAGGGTTGGTGGGGAGAAGGAGATGTGAGGGATTGGTAGGTATTCTATACATGTGCAAAATTATGTAAAAGCAAATTTGATTAATAATGAAAAACACACACAAAGTTACAGCTTTTCTTATGTCTAGCTAACAGATATTCCTCCACACTTGATTCCCTGCTTGGGCTGAGCCTAAACTTCACCTCTGGGTGTCACAGCATTCAGAAAGAACAAGGCATTTTTATGCTGAGTAACTCATACAAGGAATTCATGTCTAAATTGTCCTTCTCCACAGCACATGAACTCTGGGTGAATCAAATAGTTTTCATCCCAGATTTACCTCTGGTTTTAATGACTAATTCTACAATAACTTTGACTTTATTCACATCCTTTGATAGTTTTTGTTTGCTTTAGAGGTGCTGCAGTAATGCATTCTCATACTTTCATATAGTGTGGGCATTGTTAAATAGTTTCCATCCCAGATTTACCTCTGGTTTTAATGACTAATTCTACAACAACTTTGACTTTATTCACATCCTTTGATAGTTATTGTTTGCTTTAGAGGTGCTGCAGTAATGCATTCTCATACATTCATATAGTGTGGGCATTGTTAGAGATAAAATGATGAAACTCTGGGGAATGCAAGTAAGACGGATTGAAGCTGGGTCGTGGAATTGCTAAACTAATTAGGTAAGAGAAATAACCAAGCTTTGAGGGGGAAGCCAGTGGTAGTTATGGCAGGATCCCACTAAGCTTCCCTTGTTAAGCAAATGTGGGGCGACTTGCTTCTTCTCCTACTAAACACTGTAGTGTATGTGTAGAGAAATCATTGCATAGGTTCCTGAATCCAGTGCATCTGTCATATAAAGACCACTTCTTTTTTTTTTTTAATAGAATAAAGTCTCATTTTTTTTATTCACATATCTCCTTGTTTAAACTCCCTTCCCCCTCCCGACCTCTACTGGTCAGTAAAGACCACTTCTAAAAAAGCTTCTGTCTCTTTAAGGAGGGAAACCCACCCCATACACCCCCAGAATGCACACAATATGTTTTATATTTCCGAAGCTTTCTGTACACTGTATAGACTTGCAGATGCTACCTCCTCTTAGAAATCAAGCTGAAATTTCTCCTTTAACAGAGTTGATGTATATAAGAAACTTTTGGGAGCACCCCAGGTGATGACAGGAAATCATGATGGTCCCTACAGATGAGATACCTATCAATCATTCTCTCGAATTCCAATCGCACAGCAGTAGGATGGTAGATGAGAATTAGAAAGCTGGAGCGTAGAAGCAGCCCTTGTGTTATGCCCCTTTGGGTCCACTCTCTGCTTTGGAAGTGTAGTCTGATTTCTTCTTTTTCCTTGGCTGCTCAAAGTAAGATTAGCATATTTTATATGTGCTCTGACAGGAGTTCCTCTACCTCAGGATTGTAGAACCAGGACTGTAGCCTAGCAGTGATTTCCTTTAGCATTATCAGAGTTAATCTCCAAAAAAATGTTTTGTGGCACCAACTGTGAGATACAGAAAAAGCCCACATTCATTTCAAAGAAGGAATAAATTCTGCAAGCCCATAAAGTATAAGGAAATCAGTTTAAATTTTGGAACATTTGATGTAAAAACCAGCACTACAGAACATTGAGAGCTCCAGATAAAATACAAAGAATGATTTATAGTATTTTCTTATTAATTAAACTTTTTAATTTATTTTTCATCCTGATCAGTTTTCTTCCTCTCCTCCTCTCTTGTTCCCTCCTCTCAACACCCTCTACCCCATCCATTCCTCCAGTATCTCCTTGCAGAAAGGGTAAGGCCTCCTATGGGCATCAACAAACATGGCACATCAAGTTGAGGCAGGACCAAGTTCCTGCCCCTGTACCAAGGCTGAGTGAGGAAACCTAGCATGAAGAATAGGTTCCCAAAAGCCATGCAAAAAATAAGAAAAATAGACAAAATCTGTTAAATTAAATAGGCAAAAATTAAAGGAAAAAAGGGAAATAACAGAATGGGGAAAAATCAGGCAGTTATTCAAGCTTCAGTTGACTTAACTGTGTGATAGGATGTGGCCATTCCAGATTCAGTAGGAGTAATACCTCTATAGGTTCCTGCCTGAGAACCAAATACACCATTTTTTGATCTCACTGGCAAATTTTTATTAAATTCCCTGGCAGTTCCAAGAGGTTGCACCTACAATTTACAACTAGCAGTAACTGGTTACTGGTCAGTTCTTAACCAATCCACAGGCAAGGGATCAAGATTCAGTGGTGTGTTTACTGAGAGCCACCCTTAATATGTGTTCAGAGGAGCTAGGCCTTGCAAATTGTCCCTCCAGGCCAGAATTCCTGGCTCTTGCTAAATTACAGAAGAGCAGAAGTCACAGAACAGAAGTTGGGAGGTAGTTCAACCCTGTAGAACTGATACAATTTGTCCACAGGAGCAGTGCTTTTGATGAACGAAGAAAAATGGACTTGTTTTGTTTTGTTTTGTTTGTTACTTTGTTAATCATAGTTGATATTCCAAGGGATATATCAGAAAAATGATTAGGGAGAGTTTAGACTACATTCTCAAATTATGTGTGAAAATAATATTCTCTATTATATATAATATATATTATTCTTGATTGTGAAATATATTTCTAACATATGCCATCGATTTTATCATGAAGCAGGTATTTGATGTACACAGGTTCTATCAAGGTGAATAAGCTAATATTGAAGACAGTAAAGGGAACTGAGTCACCCAAAATGATTTAACAGGTTATTGGTATGAATGGAATTAGAAATTTTTTTTCTTTTTTTACTATTATTATTATTATGAACAAAGAAGTCACATTTTCTATCCTTGTATATCCTTACTCAAGGTCCCTTCCCCCTCCTGCCACATCAGGTCATTCTTTCTTCTTCACAACTCCCCATACCCTCCATGGGCAGGCAGCAGACAGTCCCATGGTCCCACTGACCCAATATTGCTTAGTTCAGTCTCCACTCCTGGCAGATCCAGTTTTCTCCCCACTCCCTCAAGAGTGAGTCAGGTGTTCCTCTAGGGGCAGTGGGATCCAAGAAGTCAGTCCAGGGTATTTCTGGTCCCAAGCTGTTCAGTGGTAGTGGTTTGCAGCTTGGGCATGCTTTGCTTTTTTCTTGTTTGTTTGTTTGTTTAGAGTCCACTAATGAGTGAGTACATCCCCTGCTTATCTTTCTGAGTTTGTGATACCTCACTCAGGAGGATATTCTCCAAGTCAATCCATTTGCCTGCAAATTTTAGGATATCATTTTTTCATACTGCTAAGTAGTACTCCATTGTGTAGATGTACCACAGTTTGTTAATCCATTTTTCAGTTGAAGGACATCTATGTTGTTTCCAGGTTCTTGCTATTACAAATAATGCTGCTATGAACAAAGTTCAGCTAATGCCTTTGGAGTATGACTGTGCATCCTTAGAGAATACACCCAGAAGTGGTATTGCTGGGTCCTTGGGGAGATTGAGATCAGAACTCACTGCACTGAAGCCTTGGTCATTTCATTACCTATTTTTTTAATTAATTTATAACACATATAAGGTCTATTTTTAGGTAAAGATGCATACATGTAAATAATGTACATATACATGTACATATAATTCATAAATATAAAATATCAGACTGCATTAAATTTGAAATAAGGTAGTCTTACAACATACAATACAAATGGGAGCTCAATATCTCCAATTCTCTTTTTCTTCTATTTATTCATCTGAAAAAAAATCATAAAATTTTATTCTTTATCTGGGCTACTATGTAAACAAATTCATAGATATTAAACACATGAATAAATAATGAGATTTCATGTCTAATGGCATCTTATGTGAAAATGGTATTGGTATAATTGTGAAATAACGAATAAAATGTGATTTTCCATAGAAGTTTAAATTTTCAAATATTAGACCAGACTGTGGTGGCAAATTCCTTTAATTCCAGCACTCTGGAGGCAGAGGTAACTAGATTTCTGTGAGTTTGAGGCCAGCTTGAACTGAATTCCAGGATAGTCAAGGGTACACAGACAAACCCTGTCATGAAAAACAAACAACAAAAATTAAACATTAAATAGTTCAAATGTGTAAAAAGTACTTGATACAATGTGAGAAACATAGATAGTAGATTCAAAATTAATACATTGCTATTTGCATTCCAGATCATGCTTGATAAAATAATATAATATTACAAATAATAGCTAAGATGTTACTCTGTGTCTCTTCTCTTTCCTTTCCAGAAACAGCCAGTATTCTGAGGTCAAGGCATCACCATATCAAGTATGTATTTTAATATATGTAAATATCATTGATACTTCAAAGCTTATATACATACCATCATATTCTAAACTAATATTTCATAATTCAGTTTATTGATTTTTTAGGTATTTATATGCTGATACATGAAACTGGTTTATTTGCATTAATTTAACTTGCTATATAGTATTTCTCTTTCTTAGATAATTTTATGCACTTATTCATTGCCCTGTGAGGGATAGTCAGGTATATTGCTTTCATTTGTCTCCTATTGCAAAAATAAAATGATTATCTACCTACCTGTTTAAAGAATTCTTTTTACAGAAGCTATCTATATATTTACTGTTTTGACTATCTAACATAACCAGCCATGTCATTGCAGCTCTGTTTGACTCTATGAAATTGCTTTGCAAATTTTTGATAGCAACTTTTACTCCATCTAGCAAAACTATTCTTTCTTTATCTTTTTATCCTATTAAACTATTTAATTTTATTAGTTGATAGTACATGAAATAGTTCACAATTAATTTTAACTTGCACGGTACTGATTAATTGAGGAAGCTAGCATTGTTTGTAAGTTATATTATTTTTAAACATTTATCTTTGTTGATATTGCTATTCCCATAAAATAAGAATTGAGGTATTGGGTAGATGTTCAGCAAGCAAGCTAACAACTAACAAAATAAATAGTCCATGTTTAGTTATTATCTGGAGACTCACATTAAATAAATTGACCTCTACAATTACATTTAAAAGTAGGAATACAATGTATGATTTATATTGACTTTCCTGAATTAGTATTATAGCTCCTATTCTCAAATATCTTTGACTCTTTCTATGTCTTCCTAAATTAACTGGCAATTTTAGACAAAAGCAAAAACATAAAATAAGAATAATTTGAAGTAATTGTATATATTTCTCTCAAAATTGAGTTGAATAATAATAATCTCATATGCTTCTGAAGGTTAAAATGACCCTTTGAATATTTAAGTGAGTTATTAGGGTGTGAAAAAGGTAATTAATGAACAACAAGATTAAAAACAGAAAGAAAAATGATGAATAACAAGCTAAACAGCTATTTCTAAAACAGAAAGACTAACATGATTATGAAATAATTTCTTATTTTTAATTAAGGAACTATCAATCACAGAAGACTTTAGTGTGGTAAATGAGTCATCTACCACTGTATCTCACAGATATTTGAAAATGGAAAAGTCTTATTTTCTCCATTTGTTGTAATTACCATTACTATTTATTACCTTAGATTCTGTGAAAACATTGGATGGGATGTTGCAAACAAGGACAATTACTGTGATAGCTCTGAATTTTATGACATTTCATATTTTTCCCTGATTTATATGCTTTTAGGTTACCCATTAACATGCTTTGTTGCATTCCATAGAAAATGAAATGGGATCAATGCACATCTTAAACTCATTATGCTGTTATTACAAATGCAAATTGCCTGCTACCTACAGTGTAGTTAAACATCATCCAGCAGTTTCCTGCTACTTATGAACAATTTAGAAATAGCATCTGCAATTTTACTTCTATTTTCTTTGTCTCTTCATTCTAGCGGTAATCCTGTTATACACCACATCTTGAAGAAAGGCTTGAAAAGTCAAACATACTTTCGCCTCTTTGTTTGTTGTGCTATGTTTTTTTTTTTTATTCAATTGTTCTCAATCCTAAAATTCAGAAAAAACTTTACTGTTTATATTCTGCTTACATTATTGTTCACTTCTACTAAGGTATCAACACAAACATTTTTCTGTCCTCAAACAAGAAACACATTTCCAAGGAGGATTTTTGTTTGTTTTTACAGCCTATTATAGCAAAATAATGAGTGTTAACTTTCTCTGGATATCCCTAAGGGATGACTGATAAGACATCTCCTATAAACAGAATGCTATCAATCAAGCAATGAATACTCACTTTCACCCATCACATAACACTTTCAGGGCAATATAGGCAGGAAAGTATAATTCTGGAACTAATTTTCATTTGAAAATGTTATGGGAGGTGTCTGAAAAATTAGCATTAAAACGTATTCTATCCTTATGCAAAAACTTAAAATAATTGAAATTTACTTCTTTGGGATCTCACTTTTCTAAAGAAAAATTATGGTTCGTGTTTTCCTCTGCTAGCTTGGAAAAACATTTGGTTTCTCAGTAAAAGAGAATTTGTGGATATTTTGACATGTTTTCAATATGAGCCTTTATTTCTTCTTACATATTTACTATCTGTCTGCATGTACATACACTGGTATAGATCTCATAGCAGCAATGAACTATTCTGATTATCTTGTCATGGACACTTAGTAAGAGCCCAGTAAAGGAGCTGACAACTGCTGGCTTAAATTTAAAAGGCTTCTAGACATAGTTATTTCCTTTGATAAAAAATGGATGATATTAGCAAGACTTAGAAGAAATAGAGAAACGATCTAGTATTAGGTTGGAGGTGCAAGAAAAAGTGGTATATTTAGATAAAGAAAGCCTTGAGCATACTGTGAAATCTTTCCAATCATTGGTGGTGGTTGGTGGTGGTGGGTGGTGGTGCCTCTGATGGTGGTGACAGTGGTGGTAGTGGTGAGTTCTTATGTGTGTGTTTATGAAAGCTATAAGTAGATGTTAAATTCATTCCTCAGTCATTCTCCACATTATTGTTTGAGACAGAGTTTCTCACTGAGTATGATGCTCACTAGTTCATCTAGTTTCCACATCCAACAAGCACCAGGGTTCCTCTTCCCCTGTGTCTATAAAGGTACCCACCCACTTTTTACATGGGTGCTAGTGATGCAACCTCAACTCCTATGCTTATGAGTCAAGACCTCTGCAACTGAGCCATTCCCTTAGCCTTCCCTATTTAGTTTCCCTAACTGTACTTTCTATAATGGTGATCTCAATATGACTCAAAATGCATTATTCATTTATTTACTTATGATGAAATTTTTAATTAAACTTACATAACACAATATTAATAGACATTCTATGAGATTTCCAGGGCTTTCATTAAAAAAAAATTGAACAGACTAAGTAACTTTACAGAGTTCTTTCATAATTGTAGTGGCTACAATGTGATGTATGGCAGTTTAGTTCCTTCTAAGGTTTTCTATCTGGCTTACAGATTACTATCTTCTTATAGCTGAGTTAAGGCAATCTTTTTTCCTGTGTACATATCCATTGCTTCTTTATGTCTACATTTCCTCTTACATGTGTTAGACTGAATGAGGGCCTACCTTCCTAGTTCCTATTTCTAATAAATCATTTCTTCAAGGCTTTATCCCTAATATGGTCACATTTTGACACATAAAAAATTAGGTCTTAAACAAATGAATTTCTGGTAAACACAATCAAGCCCATTAGAAATTTAGAGGTCATAGTGTCTGCTTGGATTGGTTTGCTTCAAGTGGAATTTTGATATACATAGTGTAGCCATGCAATGCTGATACAATGTTGATAGAAATTATTTTTTCCAACAACATGCATCAAATTCCGCTGGTAATAGCACACTCTTGACACTGATACTGCTATTCTCTGGTCTAATGGATCTGATTGGACTTAACTGATTATGGAATTCTCTATAAAACATTACTTCTATGGATATTTTTATCATAAATTTCAAGGTTATTTCTTATAATCAACAAGAATTTATTCATAAAGAAACTTGCTTGCCACAACTGACTCATATGCTAACCTGGATGGCATAAGTTTTTAAAAGTGCAGGTATTTTTTGCCTAAATATATTAATGCTATTTCTCTATTCCTAGAAGTCAATCTATTAAGTCAACCTATGCTTACAATTGTTCTGTGCTTTTCAAGGATTTATTTTTGCTATTTTACATTATTTACTACCATACACTGCCTACTGCTAAAAGTTTTCAATATCCCCCAGATACTGTGTCAATCAAAAAACTCCCTTTACCATTCCAACTGTTCAGGCAGGCTGTAAACTCAACATGTTCCTGCCTTGCCCTCCAAGGAAACTAAGATTAAAGGCCTGTACCAATAAATAAAGCTAATGGACCTCAAATCTTGACATAAATTTGGATAAAGAGGACCAATTTAAGAGAATTGAGGGAAGGCACTAGAGAAACAGGGAGGGAGGGAAATGAAAGGAACTTATGTTTATTTAAAAATGCACAGTGTGTGTGTGTACGTATGTATGTATGTATGTATGTATGTATGTATGTATGTATGTGTTTCTCTGTATGTTTTAATTAAGTTACACCACTTGGTGTAATAATGATCCCCAAACAGACACAAATTATCTAACACAAATCCCCAATGCCAAGCATAGGAAACATCCTTTCAAGTTATTGGTTAGAGCATCTAAGAGTGTACTAAAACAATACAAACTATTTCTGCTGCCTTTGGTTGCCTCCCAGAAATTAAAAGTAAGATTCTATTGCTTAAAACACCAAACACTTTGCATATAACACTTGGAGGAAAGAACTCATATCTATTGTGTGTGTGTGTGTGTGTGTGTGTGTGTGTGTGGAGAGAGAGAGAGAGAGAGAGAGAGAGAGAGAGAGAGAGAGAGAGAGAGAGAGAGAGAGAAAGAGAAAGAGGGAGGGAGAGAGAGAGAGAAAGAAAGAGAGAGATTCAAAATTTAAACTATTCTGGAATCTTCTTTTAACTCTTTTTTATATTAAAAATGGACTCTTCTCTTATATAATAATCCTGATTACAGTTTCCTCTCTCACCCCACTCCACCCCAGTTCCCCCAAATTCTACCTTCCCCCAGATTGATTTTCTCTTCAGATACTATAAGACAAGTCAAAAGCCCCTGTACAAAAGTTAAACAAGGCAAACTAATAGGAGTAAAAGAGTCCCAAGATCAAAATAGTCAGAGATACACCTGCTCCCACTGCCAGGAATCTAACAAGAATACCTAGCAAATAGCTATATTACATATGCAAATATATGCATATATAAAAATATATATCTGTACTCCTGGTGTAGACCATGCAGGCTTCATGATTGCCACTGTGAGCCCATGTAAGCCCTCCTTAGATGATTCTGTGGACCATGTTCTCCTGGTACCCTACACTTCCTCTGACTCCTATAGTCTTTCCTCCCCATCTTTGTTGAGGTTAGAGATCAAAAGGAGACCTCCAAATTAGACTATCTCTCTGCATATTGTCTGGCTGTGGGACTCTGCATCCACTCCCATCCATTACTAGAGAAAGCCTCTCTAATGATGCCAGGACAGTGGTCAGAGACAATGACCCATATATGAGCGTGGCAAAATATCATTTGGAGTCATTTCATTGATTTTGTTTTGTCAGTTATGTTTGATTCTACACTAGGTTTCTGATCTATCCACTCTCTGGTTTCTAGTCACCAAGGCAGTATAGCGCATGCGCTCCCTTTAACGGAGTGAACCGGAACTTAAACCAAACATTGGTTACCAATTCCACAAGTTTTGCACCACCACTGGCCCAACACATCTAGTAGGCAAGACAGATTGTATGTGGAAAGTTCTGTGGTTGCTTTGATGTCCAGGTTTTTCTTTCTATCACCTGCAGAGCACCTTTTTGGGCCAAAAAGAATAGAATGTGTGGATAAAGGCTCCATGCACAAACCAGTTCAGTCTCTCTACATTCAATGAGCTGGGTTGATGTTGTCCTTGGCAATAGAGCTCAACTTCCAGTTTTCAGAGAGCAGCCTTCTGGCCTAGCATCAGCCTGGTCTGTTAGGACCCACTCATCAAACAATTCAACTTGATGCAACCCAGTCCCAACACTGGAAGCCAGGCCTAACTACAAAATATAGTCAGTTCAAACTCCATATCCTTCATTAATAGCCATGACGAATGTCACCATTATAGACTTCAGGAGACCTTCATTGCACTGGATTTCCATACCACTCATCAAATGCCCCCAACCCAGTTCCAGATTTCTCTTCCCATACTCTCTCCCTCCACCCCATATGATATCTCCTACATACCCTAGCAAAATCTATTCTATTTCCCCTTCCCAGGAAGATCCATGTGAACCCCACCCCACAAAGTTCATCCCAGATGCAGCCTCTTTATGAAACTTCTCTGGGTCTATGGACTGTACATGATTATCATTTGCTTAACAGCTAATATCAACTTATAAATAAATACAGACCACATTTGTATTTTGCCAACATTTTATATCATGCTGTTATGTTCCTTTAGAACTTGGCCAAGGACATTAAAGTCACTTATAGTCTAGAGCTCATGAAGTAGCTGGCTCCCTATTTGCTACCTTCTGAAGCTTTCTAACTTCTACAAGACTCTTCCAAGTTCTCAGGGCTTAGAATGACCACATGGAATCCATTAGTTCCTAGTATATAATTGAATCAAGCTCATAGCCTTGAACTTATCTAAAGAACCTCCTAAAAACTTCTATTTTTTTTTTTTGGACTTCAATTTCCCTTGTTAATATTTCTCCTATATTTTTAAGTAATACTTCAGGAAATCCAACTTGAAGTTCACAGTTAATCGATCAAATTTATGATTTTTGGGGTTAAACTTTTAAGTTTCTTTCAGAATTCAAAAAAAAATTACTGAATATCAGAATTTTGGAAAATGAAAAACTTTGATAAATAACACTCTTGACTCTCATTTCTTGATGGTTGTTGACTAAAAATAATTAAATATAATAATATTAATCATAATCATAATAACAACCATATTGGGCATCTCTCCTCATGATCTAGTGCTATCAACTGTGGAATCAGATATGAACTATAAAATTATAATTGTTTTTCAGGAGAAATTTATCATTAAAGCATTTGTGACCAAACCCTACATTAGATAGCATTTTAAAGGACTGCCCCTGGTTCATAGTATATGAGCAAAAAGTGAATACAGAAAAGTGGTATTTTTATTATGAACATTTTTAAACATATTGCTATTTCTAAATAATATACATTACATGCCAGTATTGTATAATAGGCCTCAACTGTTTGTGGCCCAGAGCTTAAAAACGGATTTGTCATCCAGCACTAGCTACATTTGTCCTCAAAATCCCAAAGATCTTTTCTAAAGAGACAATCAACATTGAGCGATGCAGAAATGAAGCTTGCAATGCAGAGGTGAACAGAGGTCATGCTAATGACTTCCTCAATAAATAGCCTAAGCAAAAGGGAAACAATGATTAAAACATTAGAAATGGTGCTTTACTTCTGAAGTCATATTGTTTACCACTTTATCTGTTTGGGAAGATAGACCTCCAAATTCTGCCTAATAAATTGTGTGTGTGTGTGTGTGTGTGTGTGTATGTGTGTGTGTCTATGTCTGTGTGTGTGTGTATGTGTGTTTTATGAGTTTTTAAATTTTAAATAAATGGCTGGCTTAGTTCTATACTGCTAACATGAATAATTCCCTCACAAGAGAAATGACAGGTCAACACTTTATCCTGTTAGCATCAAGAGAATTCTGGATGGATTCTGTGAGCTGTTTAGTTCTGGGTATCATCTATCCACATGAGGTACCTGGGAGGGTCCTATGTTGTAAATGGTTCTGTCTTGGATTTTCTGGACCTGGAACAGAGGTTTAGTCTCACTCTCAGACCCGCTTAGCCTCATATAATCACAAACAGGCTTATATTAATTTTGTGTACTCTGATTGACCTAGGGTCCAGGCATATAATTTGCTGACTCTTTCATCTGAACTCAAACTATCTTGTTCAGCCATGTGGCTTGGTACCTTATCTCAGAGCAGCATTTCCTCTGTGTTTCCTGGCAGCTCCAGTGACTGTCATCTGTGTGTGGCGTCTGTCTCTATTTTGAGATGTTTCTGAGTTTTCTTAGTCTGGTAGACCCACCCACACATCCTGTTTGCCTTTGGCCAATCAGCTTTTATCAAACCCATAGGTGGCACAAATATTTATATTACCAGTATAATCCCACTACAGTCCTAAACTAACAAAAAATTTTCAAAGCAACAGAGTAAATAGAATCTCAATGTGATAAAATGTTTAGTTCTTTGAGGGATTCTAGGTAGCAGAATCAACAATTGGGGTTATGAAAGATGACAGTTTCTTGTTTTAATATTTTTTGTGTATTTATAACTTTTCTTGGTTTCCATGCATTGTGTTTTGTCTTTGTTAAAAAGAAAAATGTATGGTAGTGGTCTGCAGAAGTCAGTGTACCATGATTGCTAACAAGAGAGATAAAGTAAAGGATTGAAAAGGTTTTGCCCAACTTACATAAAAGAGTTTAGAAACTGAGTCACAGGACACAGAAGAAAAGAAGCATCAGAAATGGGGTGACTTTACAAAGAAAATTACTGATATACTGGTCAGGGGAGTTGTCTCCTTCTTTATGGACAAGGATGCAGAGAAGGAAGTCCTCATGAAGAATTCTGAGATGGTGAACAAAGACAGAGAGTAATAAATTTCTCAGAGTCTGTGCAAGTAAAGCCTAATCAAGGCAGAGCTAACACCGTTCATATAACTTCATTCTCACTAAATCTCTTAAACAGCCTCAAGTTATAGATCTCCCTAACAAGAATATTTTATAAGATAGACAACCAATACTTAGAAGAAAGCAGATGTAGAATGCATATGTATACTACAGTTTGCTGGGACTCACAGCTCTTGTCAAGGTACATGGAAATATATAGCACGTGGTCTACCATATCCTTGAACAAAAAAGTCATCAATTATGTCTAGCTTCAGACATACAGAGACTTAGAAAGAATAGATGCAGAAGAATTTACAGGCTGGATTAAACCATTATTCCCTTCCTATAGACCATAATCTAGCTTTACAACTTCCTCCTTTTAGTTAAATGTTTATATTTTTCCTTATTTTATATTCTGATAGTTATGTTTTGTAGTTAGGCAACTTCAGAAAGGAAAATAAGCTAAACACATGTTGCTACAAGGAAGATGGAATAAAACACAAGAGTGAGGCTGTTTCCCAGAAAAAAAGCCCTGGGAGATGAGGTGGAGCCAGTGGTAGTGGTCCCAGAAGCAGAAGCTCACAACTTCAGCGTTTGGAATCTTGGGTTTCCCCAACTCCCTTGTGCACAAACACTTGGGGCATAAAAAAAAATCATCAAAATATTACTTAGAGTTTATCATCGAACCTCAAGTAAAATCACACTAAACCCAGTCAAAATTACTCATCCGTGAGGGAGGAAAGGGATGAATCAGAGATTCTTGGCTCAGTCAATAGGACGCTATGGAAGAGCCAGGGATGAATCTGTGCATAGACTAGTTACACAAGTACCACTGTGAGGGCGTGCTGTAGAGTACTATCCAGCAAGGCAGTTCTTCTTCATTTGAGTAGATATTAAATAGTTAAACTTTCAGCATAAAATTTTAAAAGTATATAAAGTGGGTAAAAATAACATAGAATAACATCATATACCAATCAGATAGTATGAAAGTTAGGAATTTATGGCCAGTCTTATATATATCAGGGATCCCTTCTTCAACCTTAGGTTAGTTTGAATTCAAATTCCAGACATCATATCTTTGAATCATAACAAAGTGGAAACTTTTAAGTGTAATTATGATACCATTTTCAGAGGTTTAAATAGTGTATTAATTTCTTTGCTTCATTGATTATCTAATCAGTGTTTGAATTTTCTTATGTTGTTTTTCCCACAGCCTTTATTTATAGGAAATTCTAAAATATCTTTACCCTGGGGGCTGGGAGATGACTTAACTGATCAAGTGTTAATTCTATAGGCTTGAGGACTGGAGTTCAGATTCCCAGAAACCAAGTAAAAAGCCAGGTGGACAGCAAGCTCCTGTACTGGCAGCACTTGGGAAGAATGAAAAGGATCCTCAGGGCAGGCTGCAGGAGCCAGAAGAGGTGGGCTCCAGGTTGGGCAAGAAACCCTACCTTGGTAAACAAAGTGATTGAAGGAGAATGATGGAAAAAACCTAAAATCAACTCTTGACCTCATTGTGTATCCATCCACATACATCCTTGCAACAATGCACAAGTATTCATATACATATATATGTGTATATACATATGTGCTATATATCTCATATGTGTGGAATAACTGAAAGAAAGTATTCATTACTTTAATAGTTTCTTATATGTACTAATTTTTTTCTTACAAGCATATGCAATCTTTTCATTTTTTGTTGTAAAGTGTATGTGATTTTGTGTGTGTGAGAGAGAGAGATGGTAACTGTAAAGTACTTTTTGTTCAGGTTTGACTTTATATATTGTATCATCATGAAAACATTTAACATATTTCTTTCTTTGATTTTTGGTAAATTGACAATTGCAGGTGCTTCAGAAGATTTAGGTTTAACTTTAGCTGAAATACGATTTTATAATATTTACGTTAAAAAGACATTCACATATGTTTTGAAGACCAGTAATATTTTCAGATAACCCATTTGGCAGATATTGTCTTAAGGGTGAATTTTAGGTGAAATGCATTTTAAAAGCCAGGTGTAGTGGGAAACAGTTAAACCACAGCTCTCAGGACGATAATGCAAGATATTGAGGTAGGGGAGAGCTTAGGGCTGCTACACAGTGAGCTCAGGATAAGTTTAAGCTACAAAGCAGGATCGTGTCTGAAATGTATTATAAACTTGACTTAAAATAGTTCTGCAGTATCAAGAATAACTACAAAAGGTTTATTCCTAGCTATATCACTGAAACACCATAGATACACCATGGCAATGACTTTCTAAGAGATACAATATTCCTTATGTGCATGAAAAACGCTTGCTTCACTGCCTTCATTTTCAAGAGCTCAAAGCCCATCTAGTAGATTCAACAAAATAAGACAGAATACAAAACTAACAAACTAGAAATTAAAGAAATTGTTTGCAAGAGAGAACTCACATGGAAAGATAGCAAAAAAGTGAGAGGAAGAAAGAGAAATTTCTACATTACACTGTCATTAAACATTATGAAAATCTTGAGAGCTAATGCAAACTGAGAAAGTACTGAGAAGTAGAGTTGTTATTTAAGGTTGAAGTAACCAAAACTAGAATGATTTAAAAAAAAAGAAACCATTAAACAATTTGATTTTGACAAATCCTATGACTGTGCCCATGATTAAACAAGTTCGATCTGTGGTTTGTTTTAGGTTTTATTGTAGATAGTAAACACATATAATCTTGTTCTACTGAAAGCAGCCATATAAAAAGTGTTATGTTAACTGCCAATGGAGGTATTATTTGGGATTGTATCAATTATTATAAAAATTGGTTAGGAAAGTTAAATGTATGCATGTTAAGTGACTACTAAGGTCATTAGCATTAACAGAGTTGTAGTGTAAGAAAACATTTCAGGACTTTCACAAAGCATTAAGCCAATCAGAAAAGAGAACAAAAAGAAGGTAGTATTGGAGGATATATTTATTGAGCTTTTATTATTATTATTTAGCTGTTGTTATGCAACACAATATAAAACTTATTCAAGTCTCAAAGTTCCACCCTCTCTCACTCTCTTACTTCATTTTCCCCAACTTAAATTCACAAGGACATTACCCAAACTGCATTTGGAGAGAGAGCAAACTTCTGAGTGACTACCTACAATAATCATGATATTAAAAAAGAAAAATATATGTGTGTATTTATGTTTGTATAATTATATGGAGTGAAAGTATGACTAATAAATACTTTTTTGTCCACTGAAGATTTACTCAAGCTGTTTTTTCCTGACATTCTACATAGCAAAAAGATAGCAGATGTTTATCTTTCTGACATTTGCTCAAACATATTTCTAGTGATCTAGACAATATGTTCCAGATGACACATCTCACTTGACCTATAAGCAGCACCTGACACAGTTAATCACCCTGGATTCATTGTGAGATTTCTCTGTTGGCCTTCAGGATGCCACATTTAGCATTTCTTCTTCATATCTCAGAAGCTTCCTTTGCTCCCCACCCCTTCTCCCTCACTTTCTAGCTTTCAAACATCAGAGCACCTCATAGATGAATTTTTGGCTGCTTTTGTTCTTTATCTAAACTCTCCTGGTTGGTGATCACACTTATGGAGATAAATTTGAAGACAGTGGATCAAGGACTGCCAAAGTCAGACTTCCCACCATGATGTCTCTGCAACAACCATCTTCTCTTCAATGGCTTCTTCAGAATCTTCAGTAGCATGTCATATAGGCAACCCAAAGCAGTCACACTGCTTCTCTTGTCCTCTACGTGTCTTCTCCATAGTAAGAAGGATGCTGTCTCTAAAGTTTTCAAACATGGCTTCTCTTCCTTACTTACTATAAGTTCCAAATGTTTAGTAAGTCATGGTGACACCATTGCAATACATCTCTAGATCTAAGTCTGTCTAAATAAAGGTGAAAAAAGTTGAAAACAAGAATTTTCCCCAACTTGGAAACATATAAATAGGTGAATATTAAACCATCCAATTCCCAAAACTTATTCTCAAAAATGTTCATTAAATTCTTATTATCCAATATAGTCAGGAGCATGGAAAATAAAAATCTAATATTAGATAAAGTGAGTTATGTGAGATTCTTTCTAGTGTATTTACCCTCCCTACAGAATCCTACTTAGTTTGCCTCATCCAGCCTTGATATGAGGATATGTGCCCAGTCTTACTGTAACTTGTTTTGCTATGTTTGGTTGATAATGAGAGGCCTGCTCTTTTCTGAAATGAAGTGCAGGAAAAGTGAGGAGTGGATGTGGGAGTGAGGGGATGGGGTTACTGGTAGGAGAGGAGGGAGGAGAAACCACACTTGTAATGTAGTATATGAGACAATAATTTATTTTTTAAAAGAAGAATATAAAAAGCAAAATATTTTTAAATTGTATAGAGGAGGTGGATTAGAAAGACCACATTTGATGAAGTTTATTTTTCAACATTCAAAGGGGCCAGATAAACCACTTAGAATGCCTATCTTTCTCTATATTTTGTTCAAACTTAGTCATTCAAATTAGAGCTCTACTTCACTCAGAACAATCATGCACTAAAAGAGGTATCAAGACCCACACTTAGGTTAGTTAATAAATAAATTGATGCTTGCTAGGCATAACATGGACACAGAATAATCTGAAACATTTATGGTTAAAAAGTAATTTATCTTCACCTGGTGATTCTCTCTGAAGATACCACACAAAAAGATATTCAATCTTTCTGCTTTTTAATGCATTGAAAATAATAAAAAATAAAATGATTATTTGGATGATTATAAGAAAGACTTGCTGCTAATTATTTTTATTTATTTTGCAGTGTCAAATTGGACCTGAAGCTCTCATCATCAGCAAAAAATAAAAAAAAATTTCAGATGTGCCAATATGTATTATATGGTTTCATTCAATATAATACATGTTTTGTATCTTACATATACAAAAAGTAGACTGAAAAATTACAAATGGTCTCATCAAACATGGAGGAAATATGGAAAAGTGCAAGGAGCAGAGATAGGAGACTCTGAGTATTAGTATTTCAGCCCCAAAGGTTCACTGTAAAAATGGACAGTCATTTTATTATGTTCAAATTAAACTGAGGATACCAGGAACTCAATGTTGTGTTATTGTTTTTCAGTGTTGTTAAGTAAATTATTAATTTGTTTTCTTCTTTATAATTTTACTAAGGGAAATAATTTACTAGTCTCATATCACTTAGAGAGCTCATAAATAGAAAATACAAATGCTATTTTAATTGTACAGGGATCATTTTCCTAACAAAGTTCAAAATAAATGAACTGCGCTATTACTCACTTATTTCCACAGATCTCATGAAGAGAGGAAGCCACAGTGTCAGGCACAGGCTAGTGCTGTGTTGAGTTTGGGGAGAGCTGGCCTCTAGAGTAAATACTTGAAATAATCCACAAGGATTTAGACTATACGAAACATTCCATTTTTGCTGGCTATTAAAATAATAGCAATTTCCCAACCTATCTTTATTTTTTCTAATGTTGAAGAACCTGTTACATTGTATTTTTCTACACTTAAAAAAGCCCTATAAGTTCATATATGAAATATAATATTTTGATGATTTTTTGCCTCTTAACTACAAATTGTAGAACAAAGAATATTAGATTTTTTCTTCTCCTTCCTTATCTCCTTTATTCCTTCCTTCTTCCCTCTGTTTTTCTATCTTTTTTCTTTTTCTTGGCCCTAAAACTCCTCATTTTATATTAAGTTCAAAGTGAATAGAGATCTCAATACAGACATGAATAAAATCTCCTAACATTTGAAATTGTTAACTCATATGTGTATGTATATATGTTCATGCCTATGTGCATAGAGGTTTGAGGACAGCCTTTGATGTCATTCTCAAAAATGTTATCAGTCTTTTTCTGATAAGGTCCTGCATTGATATAAGTTCACCTATCAGGTTTTGCTTGCTATCTCATGAGCCACAGGAAGTCTCCCTTCTGTGTCTGTTATCAGTAGGATCACAAGCACAAGAACCATGTCAGGGGATTTTAAGTGATTTTTGGGGCTTGAACATTGTCTTTGTGTTCACAAGGCAAGTGCTTGACACACTGTGATCTTGTCCCAGCTTTGCCTCTAGTTTTTAAGAAAAAAATAAACATTACCCTTAATAACAAAACAATATGTGAATCTTACTAAAAGAACAATGACTTAATTTATAATATATCTAAATCCTTTTCCTATGTCCACCCTACATATTGAAGAGAAAATGGGAAGCTAGAATGTATATCTACTTGTCACAATAGTAAGGGCAAACCAATGTTTCAAGGGAGGGGACGTGGTTCAGCAGGTGCTTGTTCCTAAGTGCCATGCCCTGATTGTGATCTCCAAGACCCACATGGTTAAAGAAAAGAACCAACTCCCACAATGTTTGCTTACCTTGATACCATGCCACAACATACATATGCATAATAAAATGATGGTGATGATGAAGATAAATTAAATTTAAAATTAGATTTCAAATGCTTCAGGATATGCAACTCTTTTATTTGAGAGAGAGCCACATGACACAGAGTGCAGAAAAATGTAAACTCTGATGTATATAGTTTGTTCTAATGAAGGAAAATCTGGTCTTTTTCAAAAATTATAAAATTTAGAGCTCATGATTTCCAGTTATCAAAGATAATACATATGGCATGCACTGATGGAGTGGGACAGTAGACTTTGGTTGAAGTTAGCAGTGCCTTTGAACACACCACATTTCCTTCCTTACTATATTTACAGGATAAAGAATCTTTTCTGTCTGTTCTCATCTTTAAAGACTCTAGACTATTTTTATTATTTAAAACAATATTTTATTTAAATATGTTTTGTTCATACTCTTCCCCTCCCTAAATCCTTCCAGGTCATCTCCCCATCTCTTCCCACCCAAATATAAGTTCTTTCAAAGCAGCAACAAATAATTAGTACAAAAGTAAAACCTTTCAAAACAATGAAAATGAAATAACACCCATAAAGAAAAAATAAACATAAGATAGTAACTCTCAAAAGCACACACACACAAATAATAATAATAATTAAAAAAAAAAACTATGGAGTCCCTTAGATCCACTACATCTAAACATGAGACCTGCAATTGAGTGGTTGATATATCCAGTGTTATTCTATTGAAGAACAGTGATTTTCCCTGTCTCAGTATAATAACAGTATAAATAACAGTACAGTTGTTAACTTTTTCCCTAGTGTCTAGGTTTAATTCATTGACTTATACATTTATTTTTAAATATAATAAAATGTAAGGTAAACAAAAACTATCACAAAGAAGTTGAATAAGACAAACCAACAGAAATAGAAAGCCTAAAATAAGACAAGAATGACCCAGTCATGCACAACTCAGGTATTCCATAAAATAATTAAACTTGAAGCCACAATATAGAAGCTTAGGACCTGGTGCAGACCTGTGTAGGCACTGAGCATTCCAGTTCAGAGTGTGAGTTCATAAACTGAGCTTTGCTCATATTGATTTAGAGAGGCTGTTTTCTAGTGTCCTCCATCCCTCTGACTTTTTCTACCCATTCGTCCTTGGGATTCTTAGAGTTCTAAGGGTAGGGATTTGATGGAGATAACTCATTTGGGGCCAAATGTTTCATGGTCTCTCATTCTCTGTATAATATCTGGCTGTGTGTCTCTGTATTTATTTTCACCAACTGTAGGAAAAAGCTTCTTTGATGACAGCTAATGAAGGTTATAGCAAAATATAATTAGGAGTCATTTTATCACTACACTTTCTTTTTCTAAACAGAAGTAAACTTTTATTTCTCAAATTTCTCAAATAAAGTTAGCTGAGTTGGTTGCTTTGAGGGGGTTAGTCAAAAAGACCAAATCCCATATCCTCATCTGATTCCTCCGACTCTTCCTTGGCTTCAGCCTTGGCTGGGGCTGGGGCTGCAGCAGGAGCAGCAGTTGAGGCAGCAGCCACAGGGGCAGCAGCCACAAAAGCAGATGGATCAGCCAAGAAGGCCTTGACCTTTTCAGCAAGTGGGATGGTGTAATCAGTCTCCACAGACAAAGCCAGAACCCGCTTGTACCCATTGATGATAGAGTGTGGTACTGAGGCAATAGTCGGGTAACCAATCTGCAGACAAACACTGGCAACATTTCTAACACCCTCTAGGAAGCAAGAGTGCAGATGCTCTGTGATGTCAAGCACTTCAAGGTTGTAAATGCTGCGATTGTCAAACACCTGCTGGATGATCAGCCCAAAGGAGAAGGGGGAGATGTTCAGCATGTTCAGCAGTGTGGCTTCACTGGCTCCAACTTTGTCTCCAGTTTTTATCAGCTGCACATCACTCAGAATCTCAGTGGTACCTCTGGAGATTTTAGTGGTGATGCCTAAAGCCTGAAAGAAAGAGGTCTTCTCGGGCCCCAGACCAGTGTTCTGGGCTGGCACAGTGACCTCACATGGGGCAATGGCACCAGCACGGGCAGCAGCAGGCACCTTATTGGCCAGCAACATGTCCCTAATCTCAGTGAGGTCCTCCTTAGTGAACACAAAGCCCACATTCCCCCGGATATGAGGCAACAGTTTCTCCAGAGCTGGGTTGTTTTCCAGGTGCCCCCTGATGGCCTTCCTCATCATGGTGTTCTTGCCCATCAGCACCACAGCCTTTCCTCGCAGGGACATGTGAATCTGCTGCATCTGCTTGGAGCCCATATTGTCTGCTCCCACAATGAAGCATTTTAGGTAATCATCCAAAAGTTGGATGATCTTAAGGAAGTAGTTGGACTTCCAGGTTGCCGTGTCTTCCCTGGTATCATGGCAGTGCGTCAGGGATTGTCATGCAGGGTTTAAAGACAATGTCACTCTGACGAGGACGCCACACTTTCTTTAAGACCAGCATTATTTGGTTTTATGTTAGGTACCTAGGCTACCTAGTCTTAGGTTCTTAGTCACCCAAGTAGTGTTATATAAGGGTTCCATTTCAAGGAGTGGGCCTTAAATCAGTTATTGCTTGGTTACTTCCACAAGATTTGTGCCTTCATTACCCTAGCACATTTAGTAGATAAGACACCACTTGTAGACAAAGAGTTTATGGCTGACTTGGTGCTTACATTTCAGTGCAAAGTACCTTCCTGTGCCTAAAATTTAGGGTAAAGGCTCTTTGTAGACATCAATTTGATGTGAGTTCTGTATACATGGTTTTCAGCAAGGGAGTCTCATTGTTAGTTTGTGAAGAACAACCTATAGACTTGGAAACTGTCTGAGTTGTTTGAGGATTTCCTTGGGACCTCTTTGGCCAACCACTCAATTAGACCTAATTCAAACCAAGTACTTAAAGCTTCATTCAGTGACAAGAGATAGCCAGCTGGGACTCTGTCTCTTCCATTATTTGTCAGTCTCATTTGTAGCACCTTCATATATGTACATATTTTAGGAAATTTCTATTGTATTACATTTCCATTCTCCTCCTCAAATGTCTCTTAATTTTACCTGTATCTTCTCATATTCCCTCCCACAATCAACTCTCTCTTTCCCTCCCATTCACACCCCCATCTTTCATCCATATCTGTCTACTCTATTTTTTTTTCCTAAAAAGTTTTATCTGCTGCCATTAGTCCCTTTCTCTCTACCTACACTTGGTTATTCTATAGATTGTAGCTTATCATTGACCACAGATAATATCCATAGATAAGTGACTACATACCCATATTTGTCTTTCTGTGTCTGTGATGCCACACTCATAATGCTTTTTTCCTAGTTTCATCCATTTGTCCAAAAAAATTATGATATCATTATTAATAACAGTAAAACTCCACTGTGTAAATGTTCTATTTTTTATGCTTTCTTCATTCAGAATGCTTTCAATGGCTGGCTTTTATGAATAGAGCAACAAAGAATGTGTTGAGGAAGTACCTATATGGTAGAATGAGGTACCATTGTATATATGGCCAAGACTGGTATATCTTGATATTGAGATAGATCAATTCCCATATTTCTGAGGAGACACCACATCATACCTCCATAGTGACTGCACAAGTTTGTACTCCCATCAGCAATAAATGGGTATTCTTTCTACTCTACATTCCCTCCAACATTAACTATCAATTATTTTGCTGCCCTTAACCATTCTGACAGGTAAAAGGTGAAATCTCAGACTAGTTTTGATTTTCATTTCCCCGAAGGCTAAGGAGTTTGAACATTTCTTTCAATGTTTTGCAACCATTTGGATTTCCTCTATTGAGAAGTCTCTGTTTAAGTCTGTACTCCATTTTTAAAATTAGGTTTTCTTAATTTTTAATTTTTGAGTTCTTTCTATATTTTGGATATTATCCCTTTATCAGATGTGAAATTGTTTTTTTTTTTTAAAAAAAAAAAATCTTTTTCCATTTTGTAAGCTTCTTCTTTCTTCAAATAAAGGTATCCTTTGCAGTGAAGAAACTTCTTAGTTTCATGTGGTTCCATTTATTAAGATATGATTTTGGTGACTGTGATAACAATGTTCTATTAAGAAAGCCTTCTATTCCTGTGACCATAGATTCAAGACTATTCTTCACTTTCTCTTCAGTGTATCTGGTTTTATGTTGAGGTCTTTGATTCAGAGTTGAGTTTTGTACAAGGTGATAGATATGGATCTATTTGCATTTTTCTACATGCAAACATCCAGTTTGACCAGAAGTATACATTGAAGATAATGTCTCTTGCCAAGTGTGTATTTCTGGCTTGTTTATTGACCATCAGATCTAGTGAGTATATGGATTTATGTCTGTGCTTTCAATTCATTTTCTTGATCAATGTGTCTGTTTTTATACTCATTACATGCTGTTTTGATTACTATAGCATTGCAATATAGCTTGAGATCACGAATAGTGATGCCTCTAGTTATTCTTTTATTGTTCAGTATTATTCCATCAATCCTTAGTTGTTTGTGTGTGTGTGTGTGTCTGTGTGTGTGTGTGTGTGTGTGTGTGTTTCCATATGAAATTAAACTGTCCTTTCAAGAGCCAAAAAGAACCATGTTGGAAATTTGATAACAATTGCACTGAGGCAGTTGTCGTCTTTGGAGTGAGTACCTGAGATGCTGTATGGAAGCCCAAGATGATCTTCCCAGGTGGCCCCTCCAGAGAGCCGGACCCCTCAGATGAGGGCTGCTCCCAGACAAGCACCCGCAGCTGCGTTGGCTCACCTGCTGCTGCACCGAGGTAGCCAGGCCTGATGGCCCAGAAGGCAACCACTGTGACTGGTGTGGCTGTGGGCTCTGCGGTGGGGCACACCCTGGACCATGCTGTCACTGGGGCCTTCAGTGGAGGTGGTAAAGCTAAGCCTGCAAAGCCTGACATCACTTACCAGGAGCCCCAGGCAACCCAGCTGCTGGAACAACAGTTTCGTGGGCCTTGCTCTCTTGCGATCAAACAGTTTCTGGAGTGTGCCCAGAACCAGAGTGACATCAAGCTCTGTGAGGGCTTCAACAAGGTGTTGTGGCAGTGCAGAATTGCAAATGGTTTAATCTAATCAAGAAGTTCAAATTGAAGAAACTGAAACAAGCTCTACATAGTTCATAGTGCAAGAGTGGATCCTGAGTAAAGCTGATTGCTAATGGCTCCATTACTTCTGTCTGAATGTCATGAGAGAGTTCTCACTGGGCACATAAGTGATGGCCCCCTTGAACCAATTGTATTGTTTTGTGTGAATTAATGAAAATAAAATGTTATTCTGAAAAAAAAAAAGAGATTGCACTGAATCTGTAGATTGCTTTTGGTGAAATGACCATTTTTACTATTACTCATATTGATGCATGAGTATGAGGGTTCTTCTTATTTTCTGATATCTTTTTTAATTTTTTTATTCAAAAATTTGAAGTTTTATAATACAAATCTTCCACTTACTTGATTATAATTGCTCCAAGATATTTATTATTTGAGACTATTAGGAAAGGTGTTTCCTTATTTTTTTTCCTCAGTCTGTTTGTCATTTGTATGAAGAAGGTCTCTAGATGTTTTTGAATTAATTTTGAATCCAGTTACTCTGCTGAAAGTGTTTCTCAGCTGTAGGGGTTCCCAGTGAAATATTTTGGGTCATTTATGTATATAATATCAAATCACAATCATCAAATGACTGTATCTTGGCTTCTTTCTTTCCAAATTGTATTCCTTTGATCATCTTTTTTTCCTTATTAGTAGGACTTGAAGCATTATATTAGTAGCTATGGAGAAAGTGGACAATCATGTCTTGTTTCTTATTGTGTAAAATTGTTTTCAGTTTCTCTCCATTTAATTTGGTAATGAATATAAGCCTAATGTAAACTGCCTTTATTATGAAGAAATATCTTCATTGTATGCCTAATCTTCCTAGGACATTTATCAAGAAAGATGTTAGATTTTGTCAAAGGTCTTTACTGCGTCTAAGAGATGATCATGTGTTTTTGTCTATCAGTTTGTTTATATCCATCTTGTTCATTTGTGCCTGTTTATTGGGGAATTAAGACTATTGATGTTATTAGTGAAAAATTATTATCAACTCCTTTGCTATGCTGTTGTTGTTGTTGCTGCTGCTGCTGCTGCTGTGTGTGTGTGTGTGTGTGTGTGTGTGTGTGTGTGACTGTGTTTGCATTCTGGTATTATTTATTCCTTATCTTTTCTTGGATATAGTTAGCCTTCCAACATCTTCTGTGGGCTGGATGTGCAGATCAATATTGCTTGAATTTGGTTTTTTAATAGCATGCTCTATTTTCTCCTTCTACGGTCACTAAAAGATTTGCTTGCTATAGTAGTCTATCTAGCCTAGTGTTTGTGACCTCTTAGAGTCTGCAGCATATCTGTCCAGGGCCTTCTGGCTTTTAGAAGTCAGTTGTAAGTCTGGTTCATTGAGAAGTCAGGTGTATTTCTAGCAGGTCTCCCTCTACATGTTATTTACTCACTTTCCCTTGAAGTTCTTTATATTCTTTTTTTCTTCTGTACATGTAGTGTTGGTCCAATCTATTTGATGTTCTATATGTTTGTTGTAATTTTATAGGTATCTACTTCTTTAGAATATGTAACTTTTTTTCTGTCGTTTTGGTGAAAATGTTCTGGGTTTTTGACCTGTTTTTCTTCTTCTTCCTCAAATCTTATTATTCTTAGATTTAGACTTTTCAAAGTGTCCCAAATTTGGGGAACTTTTTTTTTTAATTCCAGAAGTTTTTCAGATTTAACATTTTTCTTTGACTGATGGATCTATTTCCTCTATTAAGTAATGTATTCCTCAGATTCTCTTTTCCTTCTTGTACTCTGTTAGTGAAGCATGCCTCTGTGGTTCCTTAATTTTTTCTTTCTAGATTTCCTTCACTTTGGGTTTTCCTTACTGATTGTATTTATACTTTCAGGTCTTGAATGACTTTGTTCATTTTCTTTCACTATTTGATTGCTTTTCCTATATTTCTTTAGTGACTATATTTATTTCTTATTCTTTCTTTCTTTAAAGGGTTTCCTTAAGGGATTTATTCATTTCCTCTATCATATTCATATGGACTGTTTTGTGGAATTTCATTTATGTTGTTAGTATGGTAGGCTACTTACATTATTTTATGGTCTTTTACTTGTGTTGAAATATTCACATCTTGCTGTGTTAAATTTGCTCAGCTGCAGTAGAGATATATTGTCCTGGCTGTTATTGATAAATTGTGTTTTTACACTGGTGTCTAGGCACCTGGAATAAGAAGATTATGAATCTAGGTGCTTATATCTGGACTTGTCTTTATTGAGTTGGTGGTTTGTTCCTTGTTTTCTATTTACTTTCTGCTTCTTAGGAGACTGTGTTGGCTGTGTTGGCTGTAGAAAAATCTACTGGGGTCCTGATAGATTTATGGATTAAAGGAACTGGGTAAAATGTGCTTCTGAGTAGTAGGACCCGACACTTAGAATTAATATCTGGGCGTAGAGGAAGAACTTCACAAGAGGGAAGAAAGCTTTATGTTCCTCCAGGATACTCTTAGTTAATCCCTTGGGTTGGTGAAGAAAGCAGGCAGAGGCCACAGCAGAGGGTCTGCTACAGACCTGGGGATAAGACTGTAAAATTAAACTTGCAAGAATGGTGGAAGAGGTGAAAAGTTGGCCAGAGTCAAATTTCATTTTTAAGAAAACTGCACACCTATATTTTCTTTTCTACAAATACATTTTTAACATGACGAAATAATGCTTTTGAGGGGTGGACAAGATTGAAAGATTATTAATCTGAGAAGATTTCAGACTTGTGGCAATTATAAATGGTTTTATTGGTACTAAATATGACACAGTTTGGTATCTATTCTGGTTTGAGTATAATGCCCAGCATGGCTTAAAGTGACTGAATGCTTGGTTACTGACTAATACTCCTGGTTTGGAAGGTTTGTGACCTTTTGGAGATAGTGCATATCTGGTGGAACACTAAGGGCAGACATTTAAGAGATTTGGTAGGAAGGTAAAATATCATACCACTTTAAAAATCAATATTGAAATATCTTATATCATTAAATATATAATTTTGTTCGCAAGACTAAACTTAAAAGATGAATATATCTATACCAAAATTGTAAAATTATGACAATGGTGATATTTTTCATAGTAGCCAAAAATTAAAAACAATTCAAATGCTTATCATCTGGACAACAGATGAGTAAATTATAATAATATAGTCGTATCATGAAATATTAATCAGCAATCATGTAGCTAAAACATAAATGTATATAAAAAGTATTCCATTAACAGAAATAAGTCAAACAATGTTGTAATGTTAACTGCATGAGAGTTCAAGAAAGACAAACCTATAGTCAAAAGGAGTAGATCACTTGTTCCTTTAGGAGAATATGAAGAGTTTGAAGAGCAGGAACTCTTGTATATACTTATTATAATGTTGCTTGTATAATTGGATATGATTGCCAGAATTTATAATAACTTAAAATGCATGAATTTTAGTACCTGCAAATAATATCTTTAAAAAGAGCCTGGGCAATTATAACCTGATCAGGGCTTTAACAAAAGTTAAACATTTTTACCTGATTGGTAAGACTTCAGTGACAGTTACCATCTTTATCAGACTCTGGTGATCAAGAAAATGTCATCCCTTTGGCTGTAAATATAAATTCATCTTATCACTTATGAAAACTGATAAGAATAAGGAAAAGATTAAAAAAGATCAGCAATCCTCAAAAAGAAAGGCATAGAAGTTAGGACTGAGCTCAACAACCCAGCATTTTGATAAGATATGGTTCTCTGCAATGGTGTCCATTTGTTGCAACGCTGAGCTCCCTTGATGATTGTTAAGGACTACACTTATCTGTGCATATGTGGACACATATTTTGAATGTAGTTAGGAACTGTGCTGGTTTAATGAAGTAACAGATGTAGATTCTTCTCTAAGACCCAAGACTACACTTGCCCTGGGCAGTTAGATAGGTACTCAGTACCACACATGAGGGATCATTTCAGAAAAAGACTGGGAGGGGTAAGAGGGGAAAGGGAGTTTGAACAAGAGGATACATGGATGAAAAATGAGACTTTATTCATAATTAAAAAAAAAATGAGTGTAAGAGCCAGAGAAACAGGATGCTTGATGTAAGAATTTGTCTTCTCGACATGTCAGAACTGTGAATTCTCACCAATATGGCTACCTAAACATGAGTTGTACAAAGATGACATCAATAGATACACAAATGTGTGAGGAGAAAGACTCACAAAACCCCAACCTTCGACAAAAAACTTCAAGCAACTAAGGAATGCTGGGAGTAGAAAATAATGCTTTCCCAGGGGAAGAGCACAGGAATTGATTATCCACACACCAAAACAGATAAATATGAATACAACTGACATTTATATATTTAGCAAATATACATATATATATATATGTGAAAATATAAATAACAATTAAAGAAAAAGAGATCGTGGATTTAAAAGAGCACAAGAAGGAGCAGACTAGAGGTTTTGAAGTGAGGGAAAAGAAAGGTAAGATAATATTAATTATATTATAAACTCAAGATATATTTTAAAATATACTTTTAAAAGATAAGAGATGTAAATTTGTCTCAAGTTTCTTGATTTCTGAAGGACATTAGATTTGCTGAAGCATTTGGATTTGTTTGGACAGTGATAGAAGGTCCTGGAGATACTAATGGAAGGAGTAAAAATTTCTCACCTATGTCTTAAGAATATATTCTGCCATTAGGTGTATTATGTATAAACAGAGGCTGTAGATTAGGCTAGACAGATAGACAGCAAGCCATTATCAATATCTACATGAAAGAAGGCATGTTTGAGGTGGTTAATGTTACCATAAACTAAAAGAAATAAAGGGAAACACAAGGTAGATATTGGAAATGTAACTATAGGATTTACAATATCGTCATACAGGAGAGGAAAGAATTAGGATGATACAAATGCTGTGAGCATACAGGGAGGGGTAACACTGTCTTCTCAGATGATGAAGATATCTAAAGAGAAATGTAAAATCACTTTTTGTATTTTACATTTTTCTTTTAGCATATTTCTTTTCAGATTTCTTTACTTTCTATTTTATTTTATTTATTAGATAGACTCTAACTATCTAGCTCTGGTAGCATGGATTCACTCTGTAGACCAGGCTCACCACAGGTTCTCATTAATCTCCCTGCTTCAGCATCTTGAATGCTAAGATTATAGACATGAGCTATCATATCCTTTATGAAATTCAGTATATGAAAATCTAACATATGAAAGAAGTAAGTGACCTATAAGAAGAGCTACTTTGCTATGTCAGACTTCAAGTTGAGTGCTGACCTCAAGCAGTGATCTTCTAAAATATAAGAATTCTGTTACCAAAAGATGAAACTTTATTAAAAGATTAACTTCATTTATTTATTCATTTATTTATTTAATTTTTTTTAGATGTATGAACTTTATTGCACTTCACGTTTATAAATCATAAATTGATTGCAAAAATGAGGCATATTTAAGGAACACTTGGCTTTTGTGTGTCTGTGTGTGTGTGTTCAGCTTTCCCTCTGAATTTTTTTTTCCATCCCTGTATATCCCCATTCAAGGTCCCTTCCCCCTCCTGCCACATCAGGTCATTTTTTCTTCTCCACAACTCCCCATCCCCTCCCTGGGCAGGCAGCAGACAGTCCTATGGTCCAACTGACTCAATAATGCTTAGTTCAGTCTCCACTCCTGCCAAAAGATGAACTTTATTAAGGCTACAGATATAATATTTAAGAAAAAATATGCTAGCTAAGATTAGTAAGAATTTTACAGTACTACATAAACAGTCATTAGTCAGCTCTGACCCATTTTTTTTTTTAATTCTTCAGGACCCTAGTAGAGGAAAAAACAAAGAAATCATTTTCCAGCTGGTTCCCTGGTGATAGCTCATCTGTCATGAATTACTTGATTAAAATTAAACCATTTATTATGAGAATTAATATGACTTGCAATAAAAATGAGCCTCCATGGAGAAAGCTTTCTACTGCTTGTATTTATGAGTACTGAAAACACTAGAAGGTCATGGGTACACATGGTACTATAGAATTTCAAGCAACAATTTGTCCTCAAACGTGATTGCTCTCATTTTATGTTGTGTGCTTGCCAAAAAACTACTACAAGTTGATTTTTGGTAGCCCACTAAAGTCCAGAAAGGGATCTCCTTAGCGAGCTAAGCAACACTTGCCCTTATAAGGTCAGGAGCAAGTAAATAGGATGCACACCCAACCTGGAGAAGGGTTGTTTATTTGGTTTTATTTGTTTATTTATTTATGTATTTATTCATGTTTTTCCAAGAAAGACAGGATCATTTCAGGTTGAATATAAGTTTTAATACTAAAACTTGAACTGCATAATGTATATAAAGAACTGATTTATACAAGGTAAGGGCTGTGTAGACATGATCAAAACTGATAATTACTTCTAAGTGCTGAGTAGACATAGCAGGTACCCTGGACATTTTTTACTCACTGATGTAACCAAGCAAAATACAGCCAAAGGAGAGTGAATGAAATAAAAGTAGACATCTCAAAATATCTTACTATTTACAATTGTGCCATAATATTTACAAATGCATTATAGGTATATATAAATAATATATATTAATGAAATGTATAAATAAAAACATTCCTTACAAAATGATTTGTATATTTTCTCTTCACATGGGCTTACATGCATGTATTTACATATATGTGAATAACTATGTTCACATGTATATGTGTACACATATGTGGAGAGTGAGGTCAATATCAGGAATCGTTCTAAATTGTTTCTCCACCCTATTCTTTTGAAGCAGTTCTCTCACTGAAATTTGAACAGACTGGCTGATTAGCACGCCTCCCCAATCCTGTTTCTAGCTCCTCAGAGCTAAGATTATAGGTATACTCCACTTCCTCTGGCTTTTATTTGGATGCTGGAGGTTTGAACTCAGTTCTTCATGCGGCAAGAACTTTACCCAATTGAGCCAAATATTCAGCTTTATTTATTTATGTTATTTATGTTAACTATTTTTATAACTCTTAGGTGGAACGTTACACATGGTGACAAGTTTGAAATCTCATTACTTGGGTGGCTAAAGTAGGAGGATTACCCTGAATCTGAGGCAAGTTTGGGCTACATAATGAGCACTAGGCCAGCTAGGGGCACATTGCAAGATTCTTTCTTACACACACACACACACACACACACACACACACACCCCACCACCACCACCACCACCACAACAACAACCACCAACAACAGTGGCTACTTTTGAATTTTATATACATCATATTATCCTTGATTACTATAGATTATAAGACTTTGCAAAGGGCATAAATTCAAATACTAATGTATTATAATTTAAAATTTTTGATTTGGTATACTATTCTTTTCTGGTGTCCCTGTCTAAATATTTGTAAAATAAATCAGTTGTTAAGAAAAGAAACAATCTCCCCATTATGTGACATTCTTGATATCCCTACTATATAGTGAATCTGGCCATTTCACATAGAGGTTTAATAATAGAGTGTACAGAAAAAAAAAAAGTGTTTTGCCCTCTTTGGAAGTCACTCAAGGAACTCTTACTTAACATACCACAAGGATAGTTGCATCAATGTTTATTGCAGCATAACTCACAATAGCTAAAGTTACAGAATGAACCTCAGTGTGTATCAACAGAAGAATGAATAAATAAAAAATGAGATTGAAGCACAGCAGAATTTTAATTAGGCATAGGGAAGAAAAAACTATGTCATTTGCAAGGAAATGGTCACAACTATGGGCTATCATATTAAGATAATATAGTCAGAGAGAACAGTATCACATGTTTTCTCATTGTAGGCCCTACATTTTATATAGATAGATAAAATAAGTGTGAGTGTATGGAATGACAATAGAAGCAAAACTGCCCAGAAGAATAAAGAAAACAGATAGTATGGAGGATGACGAAAAAAGGAAAGTTGGGGACAGGATAAAATATATTATATTCTTACATGAAATGTCCTTCTGAAACCTAGTGTTATGTAGAATGTCTACTACAGATAAAAATATGTAACACGTCTAGACAATTTTTACTCAATGAATAGTAAATGGGGTTCCTTATAGCAATAATAGAGGTTATCATTTTCATTAAATTATTCAACATGTTTTAATATCTAAAAAAGCAAAGCCCTAAGTTCCTCTGGGTGGCAGACAGAGCTGGCTGGAAGTAAGCAGCTGTGGATGATCCATTCTACCCTTTCATCTCAAGACCTGGGTTATTTCCTCACTTGCCACATTGTCCCTCCCAGCATGTCTGCTCTACTTGGAGCCTACTAAATCATACATTGGAAATGAGAGGGAATCACAGCTCTGCTGAGCTCTCACTTCCTGTTATACTAGCAAGATGTTTGATCTGTTCTATAAGACCACAATGAAGGAAGGGGGAAAGGGAAGAAGAAAAGAAAGACAGAAAGAAAGGAAGGAAGAACAAAAGAAAGGCAGGCAGGAGGGGGAGGAAAAGAGGGAGGGAGGAAGGAAGGAATAAATAAGCAAGAAAGAGTAATATAAAGAGTTGTTTTTAATTGTTCTTGTTTCACATTCTCTCTTAAAGAGCTTATCTGCCAGCAGATATAAACACTTCTAGACCTCCGAGGCTAGGCAAAATACCTCATAGCAAGTTAATATGAAATATACCTCTTGGTCTTTCCTCTCAAAAATAGAATATGCCTCAGAAATTCCTCTTTTTCCTGCTGACTGATTCCCACTCCCCACCCTATTGTAATAATAACCCACAGTAATGTTGATAGCCATTTTACTTCCTCCTGGTCTGCTAAGTCAAATGCCTACACCACCAAGTGAGTGTGGGCACCAAAATGGGATACTTCTGAGTGGTGATATACAGCCTGAGTTTACATACAAAGCGCTACGCTTTCCTAGAACTTTCTTCACATTTCTTCTTTAATTCAATTTTAAGCAAAATATAATGCAATGTAATGTCACCAAACAAACAATATTCAAATACTCCTCTAGTAACAAAACTCAAAAGAAGCACAGGAATCTCTTGATGCTCCACTGCTTCCGACTTGACATCAGGACAGCATATGTGTGATCTTCTCAAAAGACCAGCTGGAAATTGCCTTATCAAAAGACAAGATCAAATTGTGAGTCAGCCCACAGAACATATACAAACCCCAGCAGCTTTCTGGAAGGACCAGAAAATAGAAGACTGCCTGCAGGAACAGTGATTAAAAGGAAAACACTGGATTTCTGTGGTAATCTACCTTTGTGCCGCTTACAGACATCTCATCCCAGTACCTCACAAATTCCAGAGAAGACAGAACGTTTATTTTTTTAAATCAACTTTTGGTAATTCCTTCATGTCACTAGATTACTTTAGTAAGTAGCAGAAAAAATTTAAAAATAAGTGTAAAAATCGCTGCTCAATGATACATCTGAGTAGAATATGTATATTCACACAGAGAGGCCACTTTATGGAATTATATTCAATGCTATACAAATTAAAGTCCCAAATAAGACAACATGTTATCAAGGGCCTATACTTATTACTCTATATAATTCGTAATGTAGCAGCTTTCAGGAAAATTACATGTTGCTATAAAAAGCCAACCACAGTCTTTGGATGAGATTACCCCTTTGAAGCTCCATGTTCCTAAACCTAGGAATTTAGAGTTTCAAAATGCCATCACTGTAAAATGAAATAGTATTCTTCAGGTTATACCCCATCTAGGCTCTTGAATGAACTTTTTGTAAAATTCTCATTTATGATAAAGCATAGCATAGGAAAACACTTTTTTTTGAAGATGTATGATCTTGATAATAATAACTGGTAGAAATGTAAATACCTTTTTCTCATAGACATGTGGATACATATATTAAATTGTCAAGTTCACAAGAGTGGATAGGTTTAAGCAGACTCTTTATCTTTTAACGTGGAAACATAGAAGTGAGATCATTTTCTTAAGGTTGGCATTTATAGGACCACATGAGATTTTTATTTATGCCCATTTATCATTAAACAATTACCATGTCACTCTGAGCCTGTTCTGCTCTGGCTTGAATGCATGGGCCCTCCTAAAGCATAACCTTATCAACAAAGTATTGATGTTACAAGAGAAAGCCTTTGGGAAGTGACTATGAAGTTTATTGCTCTAATGCAAGAGGTGCAAAGAGCCTCTTTCCCCTGTGCAAGGACACATATGGAGAGACATCTCACCAGGCACCATGTCTATTCACCTTGATCTTGGCCTTCCCAAGCATCAACAGTTTCATCAATGCATTTCTATTCTTTATAAATACCGAGGCTCAAGTATTTTGTGAAAGCAATTGGTGTCATCTGAAATAGTCTCCAAAAGTAGATAAACACCTAAGTGGAAGTAATACAACATGTATGGAATGTCCATTCTGTGGTTCTTACATATCATTTCAAAACACACCACAAATAACAATGTTTTACCCCTTGTTTAGATGAGTGAGTTTTAACTTAATTCTTTGACAGTTTCTTGCAAGTTTTATACTTGCAAGAAACTGTCAAAGAATATAGTTTTTACTGCTTATTACCCCATCCTCCATACTTTCTCATATTGTAACCCTTCTTGTTCCAATTAAGTGTCCCTGCTTTCATGTGGGAGTGTGTGTGTTTGTGCATCTATATATGTGTGTCCTGAGTTTTATTGGTGTTGCTTATATAAGCAGGGGTGGGAGCTTATTTAACAGGGTATCAGACAACTTTCAGTAGGTTCATTGCTGAAGACACTGACAAATGGCCTCCCTAGCAACCATTAACTTTCAATAGTGCCTCTGGATGTAGTAGAACCACATAAGCCCCCTCTTTATCTATGCTGGAATGGTGTGCAGGTTACCGCAGGTATGGTGAGTTCAAGATACAAAGAAAAGTCATGTTCAACAGGCACCCTTTAGTTTCACATCTCTCCATCCTCTGGCTCATTCCTCTTTTCCATCATTTCATGAACCTTGGAGGGTGATATAAATATTGTTTGTTTTGTGGGGAGGGGGTGAGTAGTCTACTATCAATTAGTCTTGAAACACTGATCACTTATAAGTTTGCATTTACTGTTTTCCTTGTCATGAAAATCTTCTCTGACAAATATTGAGAGAAGCATGGATCTATATTTATAAACATGAGTATTTAGAATGTAGTTTGACAATGTAACCACTAAGCAAAACAATAGGGGTAAGTTCCTCCCAAGGCCTTTGACCACCTGCCATGTATACAAAATGTTCCAGTACAAGATATGAGATTCATTCCGGAAGCACTTGGTTACCACCATAACAGCCATGACACTATTGTACCAGAGGGGAGATATTTGGCAGACCATTATTGTAGCTTGTGTGGTATATAGCTTAGTTTTTCCCCTAACAGCCTATATAGCACTTCCAGCAACATTGGGCCTACCAGAGGGGAGGAAGCTTCTATCTCAGTTTGTTTGATTTCTCCATTCCCTGTGTGTAAAGGCTTGATTTCTTCAGCAACAAGCTAATACCATGACATTCTAATAGGCAATCAAGAACAATCAGGATTGCCTGTAGAGTTTTGAGGCTTCTGGGGTCTTCATCGACATTTAACTATTTTATCAGGCTTCCTGGTTATATAACAGCAGGAGTATTTTAGTTTAACATGCTCTTTGAAATGTTTTTCATATGGAAAAATACAAATGAAAGCTCTAAGCTTAGAGGAAACAGCTATTTCTAAGAACTAAATGTATCCTTACCTTGGTGAAGGCAGCACACTGTTGCTACAAGTACAGAAAACTGTGGCATAGTTTCCAGAGTAAGTTAAAGGGAAAGAGCTGAGTTGACAGATGACAATATGAACAACTTGATGCAATTTATAAACAAAATCAAATAGTGGCATTTATCTCCTTCTCTTTCTCCTTTACCTGGTAAGTTCTCTTAATAGAAGGTTTAGATATATGGCCTTTAACTATAGCAAATATAGAGCAAGCTTAACTTTTATTAATGACTCACCAGAGCAAAGAAAAGGCCAACAGTTAGTGTTTCTGAAGTTGCTACTAAAAACAAATGTGGCCTAACCCTCAATGACAGAGGCTTGCTGGTGGCCTCTTCCTAATTGACTTTCCTGACTTTAATGCTTGCTAGAACCCAGGTAACTACCTTTAACTCTGCAGTTCTCTCTCCAGTGCCCTTTTATAAATTCTTGTTCAAAAATAGGTCAGTGTTTACTAGTAGTGTGGATGTGCTACAATAACAAACCTTTATTTCAAACTTGTGTTCAAACCATCAGTGCACACACTAAGGCAATGGTGATGATATTTTGATTGAACCCTATCTTGATTTGTAGTGTTTTCAGAAGACATTATAAAAAGTGATAAGGATTTTTCTCAGTGGACCAAAGTTACAGCAAGCACTCTAAGGTGTAACTCTTTCAGCTTGGCATTTCTAGATTCAGAGTATATACTCAGGGGAAAACTACAATTTATGAGTACCCATTAGCTAAGAGTCATATTACTTAAAGTCTGAGATTTTACTTACAAATTTCAGATATATATAATTAATATATAATTGTGGACACACTAATTTTATATTTTGAACATCCTTTTGCTGCCACCTATACTTGATTTACAACAAACTAATATGTATTATAGGTTGAACACTTTGATCACTACCATTCCTTTAAATTTGGTGAATGTGATATTAGGCTACCTTGGATAATTCACATAATAACCATTAGCCCCTTTTTCCTAGGATATCTATTCCTCTTTCCCATAAACATAGAATTGGCCCTTGACCTTCACTTTAAAGAGTTGTACTACAATGCAGTTTTAAATAATAATACCCGCACATTATTTTATTAGCTGACAATTCAAATCTATTGTGCTCCCATCTACAGGCATAGTGGACCAGCACTTCCAACTTGGAAGACACTGTTTAAATTTAAATTAATGAAAATTAAAGGAAAGTAAAACTGAGTAATGAACCATTTCAATACCTACACATGGCTAGTGGCTTCCATAAAACACAATCTAGGTACAGAATACCTTCTCTATCACACAAGTTCTGTTTCTGTTGGTAGAAAATAGTAAAGAAGACTAAGTTTTAGCAGTTTAAATACAGTAAAGTCAAGACCTCTTAAAAGTGACTCAGGTGTTTTCACAAATTTTTTTCAATGTTCTTAAAATCAAACTTCCTGCAACGCCTGTTTAGTTGATCTTAATTCTATTTTCCAAAGTGGCAAATTACAAATATTTCTCTTACAATATTTCAAAATATAGCATTATGTTCCTTCTCTCTTTCTGTCTTTTTGTGTGGCTATCTCCTTCACTTTTGGTACATCATAGAATATGCTCATCTTACCTAAGAACATTACTTAAAATGTTACATGTGAGTTATATACTGAGTCACAAGTTTACAAATTCAAGTTTCAGACACTTAGAATAAAAATTTTATACTAATACACATACACACACACACACACACACACACACACACACATACACACACACACATAAAACTTCTTTTCTAATCCTCCCTGGTGCTAGACAATAGCAAACAGTAACTTCTGGTCAAATGACTGATGAATTTATTTAACCAGAACATAGTGTCCTTGAATATTAATGTCTAATTTTTGTTATTATCCTCTCCATGCAGTAAATTAAAAAGTTTTTTGATTACAAAATAATAGTCATCATCGATAACCTTGAATATATAAAGGAAAATTATGATGATACTGCTAGTGAGTAATAACTACTATAAATATTCTAGTGTTGCAGAGACTCTCATCAACAAGTTTGCAATTTCACATTTTGTAAATGTATTTCTTACTTAATGTAACATATATTATTTCACATTCTTATAGTGCTTCTAATGATTCCCATTTTATTAGCTGTGTTTCCCAGTTTTTATTTGCTTTATATAATTGCCATGAATTGTATACATTGGAACTTCTTCATCAATAACTCTGAATATTGGGTTGAGGAGAAGACAGGCACAGTAAAGAAATGGAAAAACAAATTTTCCTGTTCCCTGACAGCCATGTTCTCCACAAAGAAATTTATGGAAAGCACCTAAAACTTAATAAGAATTAAGTATACTGTAGAGTGAAATGTAGGTAACTTAAACAAAATAATATACAACAAAAATAATTAGAAATGAAATGTTATTCCCCCTTGTAAGCAAGAGTTTGGTAAAGAAACATGGAGAATATTGGTTTTCATTATAAGTCTTGTACAGTTTCTTTTCTATTAATGTACTGAAATGTATTATGCTAATAAAACTTTAAAAATGGTTAAAAAGAAAGAACAGTATGTTAACTTGGAATTGTTGATATGGAAATGAAGACTCTACGAAACGGAAGGGAATGCAGAACATACCAAGGAAGTAACAGTATCCAAGGCATAGAGAGCAGCTGCAGGAGAAATCATGCCTCCCATTATCTTGAACTTGAATTTCTAGTATCAAGGACAGTAAAACAATACAATTTTAATAAAGGTGACAGGTTAAGGGATTCTGTCACATCAGCTCTAATGCACTAGTATGCTTTATTTCTAAGAGTTTTTTCATTTGTTCATTTATTTTGTGGTTATGTATGAGGCTATGTATACATAAGAGGCTAGCCCATAGGAACTGGTTCTCTTTTTCCATTTTGTGGGCTCCAGGAATTGAACCCTTTGTGTTTGAAAGCAAACATATTTTCTTTCTGTTCTCAATTTTTCACTTGTAAACATAAAATGTCAGAAAATCTTTATGCCCATTTTTGTTACATTCATATATAATAGAGAGAATTAATTTTAGTTTCCTAAAATGATTTTATTATATATTTTCTAACTCTTGAAATAGTATGCTTTCCAAGAACTCAATATTTTTCTAAACTGAGCTATAAAATCACATCAATACATCAATCAGTATATTCCACTGTTTATTTTCATGTGTTTGTGTGTATGTATGTATAGTTTATGCATATGTGTGTATATGCATGCACAATTGTGCACTTCTGTATATGCAGCACAAGGAAGAGTGTCAGGTGGCCTCTTCAATACAGCCCACTTTATTTTTTTATTTTTAAGACATGTTATCTCCACAAACTTTGTTGTAGTTTGAATGAGAATAGCCTTCATCAGCTCAAATATTTGAATACTTGGTCTCCAGTTGGTAGAACTATTTTGGAATGATTGAAAGGGGTGATTTTGCTGGAGGATCTGTCACTGGGGGCAGGCTTTAAAGTTTCAAAACACATATGCCAATTCAACCTGTGTCTCTCTGTTTCTTGTTTGTGGATCAAGTTGTGAATGCTCAGCCATTCACCATCTCTTTGATCCAACATCATGGACTCTAATCTTCTGAAATCATAAGCCCAATTAAACATTTTATTTTATAAGCTGCCTTAGTCATATTGTTTTGTCTCAAATGTACACAAGTTACTAAGACATACCTGGAGTTCAAAATCATTTTATCTAAGCTGGCAGCCCTCAAGTCCGAGCAATTCTCCTGACTCAGCACACTACAGCATAGGGGTCACAGACAGGTATAAATAAGGCCATATCTAATTCATTATTTGGGTATTTATATCCAAACTCAGTTTTTAGTGTTAAGCAGTAAACACTTTTAGTCACTCAGCCATCTCATTAGTCCCTCATTTTTATTCATTAAATTCAATTGAATTTTGTTTTCAAATAATTATTGGTCAGTATTCAATGGTGGTAATGGAATGTGCCAACTTAGATACTGAAGAGGCATACAAATGTGAATAAACAATAATAAATAGGATCACTTACACGTGTTTAGAAATAGATACTTACATATGACAAATGTTCTCAGTTTGGTTTTTATCACTCAGCAATATTCTGATATTAATTTGTATAATATTGTTTCCTTTTGTTGTTATAAAATGCCATTTTGTATGAGTATATCTCAATTATTTAGCTCTTCTATTAAGATAAAATTTTACATTAATATGTTTTTGTTTTTCTTCTAGCAATGCCATTGCCACAGACACACAAGCACAGTTATACTGTTTTACTATGCAGTGATGTAAAGTTTTCTATGATGTACACCGATACCTAAAATTGTGACTTCAGTAATTGTTAGGGTCAGATAATACAATGACAAATATTATATAATAGAAAGTCTGTGATCAAGCTGCCTCTATGCAGTGCTGGTTAGAAGGTCTTTATTTGGTCATTGGCTAGGTAACCTAAAATCTCAGTATCAGTTTCTTTATTCAGTAAATTATGCAATTTGCAACATTTCACTCACAATTATAAGGTGACTTAGCATTTCTATGTTTAGAAAATTAACTCCTTCTTTGTTCTGTAGGTTTTGTGGCTTGATCGCTATGTGGTGTGCTCAGTTTTTTGGGGGGTCATATTTATTTGGTGTTCTGTAAGCTTCTTGTATCTTTATAGGCATTTCCTTCTTCAAGTTAGGAAAGCTTTCTTCTATGATTTTATTGAAAAAATTATCTGTGCCTTTCAGCTGGTATTCTTCTCCTTCTTCTATTCCTATTATCCTCAAGTTAGGTCTTTTCATGGTGTCCCAGTTTACTGAACATTTTGTGCTATGGCTTTTTTGGTTTTAGTATTTTCTTTGACTGATATATCTATTTCAGCTACTGAGTCTTCCACTTCAGAGATTCTCTCTTCCATCTCTTGGATTCTGTTGGTTATGCTTGTATCTGTAGTTCCAGCTTTTTTCTTCAGGTTTTCTATTTCCATCTTTGCCTCATTTTGTACTTTTTTTTATTGCTTCTATTTCAGTTTTTAGTTCCTGGCATGTTTCTTTAATTTTTTAGTTTAACTTTTCTTGGTTTTCTTTCAAAGATTTGTTCATCTCTTCCAATTTTTTGTTTGTATTTTCTTCTATATCTTTAAGGGAATTTTTCATATCTTCTTTGAGAGCTTCAATGATCTTCATAAAGGTATTTTTGGTGTTGCTTCCTTCTGCTTCCTCTTCATTGCTCTGTTCAGGTCTTTAAGTTGTGGAACCACCACTTTCTTCTGGAGTTACCTTGTTGTTCTTCATATTATTATATGTATTTTTTGCACTGGCGTCTGTCCATGGCTTCCGTGGTTCACGATTAGGTGGCTCCTGGTCAGTTGTGAAAAGACAAACCCAGAAAGATAAGCAGGGGATGTACTCACTCATTAGTGGACTCTAAACAAAAGAAAAAGAAAAAAAAAGCAAAGCATGCCCAAGCTGCAAACCACAACCACTGAACAGCTTGGGATCGGAAATACCTTGAACTGACAACTTGGAATCCAGTTCCCCTAGAGGAACAGCTGACTCAGTCTTGATGTTGGGGGAAGAAAACTGGATTTTTGCCAAGAGTGGAGGCTGAACTAAGCAATATTGGGAACTTGGGACTTTGGGACGGCCTGCCCATGGGGTGGATGGGGAGATGTGGAGAAAAGAGAATGACCTGATGTGGTGGGAGGGAAAAGGGACCTTGAATAAGGATATACAAGGATAGAAAATGTGACTTACTTATTCATAATAATAAAAAAAGAAAAAAAGAAAATTAACTGCTTCATAGTAAATATCCAGTATATTTCTAACAATGTAACCTAATTATCAGGTATTGAAGTATGTATGATTCCTATTGATTCACTGACACTTGATAGTGCAGGTTTATTTCTAGGAGGTGTATGTGTATAATTTATTCCTTTTCATCATTGTACACTATTCCAACATAAATAATTAACTCAACTTAATAGTTATCCTTCTAAAGGAATTTTATTGTTACCTATGTTTGTTATTATTCACATCCTATAATAAACATTTTTATAGATGGTATTTGGTATCCACAGATAAATGTTTCCAGTTATATAAAATATAGGTATCTCAAAAGCAAAACCAAATATCAAATTTAAAATAAAACCAAATACACAAGCTTAGATTATACATTTATGTCTAAGACCTACCTAATGAATATTTCTACAGGTGTTCTAAAACACTAGTCTTTCTGTGTACAGTATTCCCAAGACATAAAAACTGATTAGCCTATTCACCTCAGAAAGATTTAGTAGTGGCTATGTTTGTAAGAAAGGATTAAGGAACTTGAAAGAAGAGTTCCACATATAAATTCACAAGGCTACAGTGTGCCTGAGTTGTATGAGTTGTCATTAAGCTTCAGAAGTGTAGCCCTTCACCTCCTCCAGAATCCAGTGTCATATCATAAAAAAATAGCACCAGTGTGCCAGTGTACAAGTGAACTAGGAAGTGAGGAAAATCCTCCAAGGTCATTCTAAAGTGTGTCAGAGAGCTACACTATCTTAGACTAAATGGGTAAAAGAGCTTCTCCTCCCTGCTGGGATGACATCAATCAAAACATTTATTACATTTTTGGTATCCATTCTAATAATGTGTAAGCACAACCTTTCATTACAATCAAAGGATAAAATCAAACATAAAAAATATGAATAGAAGCTACTTAAAAAAATAATCAGTTTGTTCATCACGGAATCCCTGGTAGCTGGCTTGATTCATATTCAACCTCATCATCTCATCTGCCTAAGGTTCAATCCTCATTCTTTCATCCATAGTGACCAGACCTTCTTTGTCTCCATCCACATTGTCATCTACAAGAATGTCATGAATTCAAGCAGTCTTAAGAAATGTCTACAGTAGAAAGCTGAGTCAGAGGTGGTTGGATACCAGCACCTGGGCGTTCCATCCAGAGAATTCCTCTCTGGGATTGGGGTCACACCCAAGGGTCTGACCCAGACTCTTGCCAGCAGACAGGCCTTAGGCTTTAGCTGTGAGGAATCTCCTCTAGCAACCCAAATCTTGCCCAGCTGTGCCTCGTCTCCAGGGTGAACTGCATCATCAGACAAGCACTGAGGACTTTAAAACTCTGACCCCTCCAGAGTCAGAGATCGAGCAGACAGACCCCTTGCTCAGAGTAGGTAGAAAACACACCAGCCCTCTAGCGACAACTGACTAGGAGATGTCTAATTGTGAAGCACTGAAGCCATGGGCAGATGCCAGTGCAAGAATACATATAGCAATATAAAGAACTACAAGGCAACAACAGAAGAAACTGGTGGTTCTACAAGTACAAGAGCTGAACATAGCAATAAAGAGGAAACAGAATGAAACAACAGCAAAACCAGCTTTATGCAGATTATTGAAGCCATCTAAGAGGATATAAAAAAAAAAAACCTTAAAAAAGTAGAAGAAAATACAAACAAAAAATTGGAAGAGATGAAAAAAATCCTTGAAAGAAAACCAAGAAAAGGTAAACCAAAAAATGAAAGAAACATACCAGGAACTAAAAAGTGAATTAGAAACAATAAAAAAAAAAAAGGCACAAAACAACGCAAAGGTGAAAATAGAAATTTTGAAGAAAAGAGCTGGAACTACAGATACAAGCATAAACAACAGAATCAAAGAGATGGAAGAGAGAATCTCTGCAGTGGAAGACTTAGTAGTGGAAATAAAATAGGTCAACCAGACAGAGACTCAAAAGAGAAATAAGGAGTCTAACAGAGATTATGATACAAATGGATTTAACAGATATTTACAGAAGCTTCCACCCAAATGCAAAGGAATATACATATTTCTCAGCACCACATGAAACTTTCTCTAAAACTGACCACATAATTGGTCATAAAGCAAATATCACTAGATACAAAAAATGGAAATAATCCCTTGTATCATATTGGACTACCAGTTAGAAGAGTACAACAACATCAGAAATCACAGAAAGCCTATCAACTCATAGAAAGTAAACATCACTCAACTGAACCAAGTCTGGCTCAAGGAAGAAATAAGAAAGAAAACAAAGTCTTCCTAGAATTTAACAAAAATGAATCCACAATGTACCCAAGCTTGTGGAACACAATGAAAGCAGTCTTAAGAGGGAAATTCATAGCACTAGAAGCCTATATGAAAACCCTAGAAAAATCTCATGCTAGAGAACTAACAGCACAGTTGAAAGCCTTAGAACAATTAGAAGAAAACACACATAGAAGGAGTAAATAGGAGGAAATAATCAAACTTAGAGCTTAAATCAATACAATTGAAACAAGAAGAACAATACAAAGAATTAATGAATCAAAGAGTTGGTTCCTTGAGAAAGTCAGTAAGATAGATGAACCCTTATCCAAATTAACCAAAAATCAGAGAGAGAGAGTATCTAAATCAACAAAATCAGAAATAAAAAGAGGGACATAATAACAGACCCCCCCAGGAAATCCAGAGAATTATCCAATCAGACTTTGAAAATATATACTCCACAACAATGGAAAACCTAGAAAAAAGGGACAACTTTTTGGACAGGTACTATCTACCAAAATTAAATCGAGATCAGATTAAGTACCTAAACAGACCTATAACCCTAAAGGAAATTGAAGCTGTCATTAAAAGCCTCCAAAGAAAAAGAGTCCAGGCCCAGATGGTTTCACTGCACAGTTCTACCAGAAATTCAAAGAAGAACTATTACCAATATTCTTCAAACTATTTCACACATAAGAAATTGAAGGGATATTGCCAAACACTTTTTATGAGGCCACAATCACCCTAACACCCAAGCCACACAAAGACACAAAAAAGGAGAATTACAGACCAATTTCCCTCCTGAATATTGATGCAAAAATTCTCAACAAAATTCTGGGAAACTGTATACAACAACATATAAAAAATATCATCCACCATGTTCAAGTAGGCTTCATCTCAGAAATGCAGGGATGGTTCAACATACAAAAAACAGTAAATGTCATCCATCATATAAACAAACTGAAGGGAAAAAAACACATGATCATATCCTTAGATGCTGAAACAGCCTTTGACAAAATCCAACACTCCTTTATGACAAAAAGAGAGAGATCAGGAATACAGAAAAAATATCTAAATATAATGAAGGCAATTTACAAGAAGCCAACAGCCAACATTAAACTTAATGGAGAAAAACTCAAAGCAATTCTACTAAAATTAGGAACTAGACAAGGGTGTCCTTTCTCCCCTTATCTATTTAATATAGTTCTCAAAGTTTTAGCTAAAGCAATAAGAGAACAGAAGGAGATTAAGGGGCTACAAATTGGAAAAGAATAAGTGAAACTATCTCTAATTGCAGATGATATGATTGCATACGTAAGTGACCCACAAAATTCTTCCAAGGAACTGCTACAGCTGATAAACACCTTCAGCATTATAGCAGGATACATGATGAACTCAAAGAAATCAGTTGCCCTCCTATATACTATAGATAAAAGGGCTGAAATAGAAATAAGGGAAGTATTACCCATTATAATAGCTGCAAATAGCATTAACTACCTTGGAGTAACTATAACCAAAGAAGCAACACATCTATTTGACAAAAACTTTAAATCACGGAAGAAAGAAATTGAAGAGGATATCAAAAAATGAATAGCTCTCCTATATTCCTGTATAGGTAGGATCAACATAGTAAAAATGACAATTCTACCAAAAGCAGTCTACACATTCAACACACTTCTCATCAAAATCTCAACACAATTTTTTACAGACATTTAAAGAACAATCCTCAATTTCATTTGGAATAAAAGGAAAGCCAGGATTGCCAAAACAATTTTTCTCAACAGAAGAACCTCAGGAGGCATCATCATCCCAGACTTCCGATTATATTATAGAGCTACAATAATAAAAAAAACAGCCTGCTACTGGCATAAAAACAGATGTGTGGATCAATGGAATCGAATTGAAGACCCTGACATTAACCCAAAAATTTATGAACACCTGATGTTAGACAAAGAGGTCCGAAATATTCAAAGGAAAAAAGATAGTATCTTTAACAAATGGTGTTGGCATAACTGGATGGTAGTGTGTAGAAAAATGTAAATAGATCCAAACCTGTCATCCTGCATGAAACTCAAATACATGTGGATCAAAGACCTCAACATAAACCCAGCCACACTAAACCTGATAGAAAAGAAAGTGGGAAATATCCTCCAATGAACTGGCACAGGTGACCACTTCCTAAATATAACACCAGTGGCACAGACATTAAGAACAACAATCAATAAGTGGGACCTCCTGAAACTGAGAAGCTTCTGTAAAGTCAAGAACACGGTCAATAGGACAAAACAACAGCCTACAGAATGGGAAAAGATTTTTCACCAACTGTACAATTGATTAAGGACTGATCTCTAAAATATATAGAAAACTAAAGAAACTAGAGCCCCAAACCTTGAATAACCCAATCAAAAAATGTGGTTCGGAACTAAAAAGGGAATTCTCAGCAGAAGTATTATAAGTGGCTGAAAGGCACTTCAAAAAGTGCTACATATCTTTAGCCATCAGAGAAATGCAAATCAAAACAACTTTGAGATACCACCTGACACCTGTTATATTGGTTAAGATAAAAGACACAGATGACAGTCTATGCTGGAGAGGTTGTAGAGCAAGGGGAACACTCCTCCATTGTTGGTGGGAGTGTAAGCTTGTTCAGTCACTCTGGAATGCAGTATGGCGGTTTCTCAGGAAACTGGGAATCAATCTCCCCAAAGATCCAGCAATACTTGATACTGGGCATATACCCTAAAGATGCAAATTAGCATTCCAAAGGCATTAGCTCAACTATGTTCATAGCAGCATTATTTGTAATAGCAAAAACCTGGAAACAACCTAGATGCTCCTCAACTGAAGAATGGATTAACAAACTGTGATACATCTACACAATGGAGTACTGCTCAGCAGTAAGAAAAAAAAATGATACACTAAAATTTTCAGGCAAATGGATGGATTTGGAGAATTTCCTCCTGAGTGAGGTATCACAAACCCAGAAAGATAAGCAGGGGATGTACTCGTTCATTAGTGGACTTTAAAGAAAAAGCTGAGCATGCTCAAGCTGCAAAGCACAAACACTAAAGAGCTTGGGATCTGAAAGACCTTGGACCGGCACTTTGGAGCCCATTCCCTCCAAAGGAACACCTGACCTAGTCTTGATGTTGGGGTGAAAAAATCAGATCTACCTGCAGTGGATGCTGAACTAATGTCCCTTGGGACCTGAGACCTCCTGCCCTTGCTGGGGAAGAAATAAAGTGATGGAGAGAAGAGTGAGTAACTGGGAGTTGAGGGAGGGGGAGGGGAGTCTGAACAAGGTGCTACATGGATAAAAAATATGACTTTACTCATAATTAAAATAAACAAATGTCTATAATAAGCTCACAAAACTAAGATAGCAGCATTGGTTCCTAGAGTGAGTATTGTAACATTCTATTAAAAGCATCATAGTTGTGAGGCTGAGGTAGTACTCAGTGGTGAATCCCTTTCTTGCACAACAAAACAGAATTTTATTGAGTCCCAGATCATATAGTAGAGGTCAAAAAGAGCTCTCAAATATTATGCTTTAAAAAATCAGTATGAAAATGCCATGCAAAGTATGTTAACTCAGAAACTACTTAGTTTTCAAATCTCCCATATATATGTATATAATATATATACATATATGATATATATAACACACATATATAATTTAAAAAGTCATCTTAAAATGTATTGTTTTTATTTAACCCAGACAAAGACATTTATAAAATTGAAATAAGCTAACGTCAAGAATCGTGTATGGTCTCTTGCAGGCTGTGTAAGTTTGAACAGACCATATATTCTTCAATGTATAGCCTCATTTTGACCACAATAAACATGGAGATAAGAAACCTGAACAGTTCTGCTCTTAGGCAATGTACAAGAGCAGAATCACCTTCTTCAACCACAGTTACTGTGACATAATTCACACACAAATTGTGTATCCTTGAAATAAGTCCTAAGTTTCCTTTAAAAAGCTAAAGTCTAACTTATTTATATATTAGAATATTCTTGGGAACTAAAGAATATCCCAGTGTGCAGAAACATGAAAGTTTCAGACTTCACTGGTCAGAGTAGGATATGCTATTTATTTATGTGCTATAAAATGTTTGAAAGCTCTGTGGATGATTATCTGCAATGATCAAGACAAGTTTTTCCCAGGGTTGGTCCCTGGGGAAACAGATTCCTGTTCTGTCCCTTCACATTAGTACTCATGCCAAATACCTAGAACCACCAGGTCAGCAAATTAGGCAGTAGACTTGAAAGGAATTGAGTAAATACTGTCTCTCCTTATTAATCCCCCCAGCTAGACTTCTGCAAAGTGGATATGGACACAAACTGGTGCATCCTTTTGGAAATTGAGGTGAAGAACAGAGGTTGTCTGGGAAAGTTACACTAAGAAGCACAGGCTCCACGGTGTTTAGTACCCTTGTAGAAACTTGATGAGTCTTTCAGAAAATCAATGGATTTCCTAATCAGTGCCCCAGGGCTGGATTTCAGCAATAATCATGCCACTTGTGCATTGTGTGGATGAAGAAGCAGGATTCCATGGGTGACTAGCTGTCCCATCCTCATCTGTTATGCCCCATCTGCTTCTGCTTCAGCAGCTGTGGGTACCAGACTGACTCACTTCGCCCTGGACCTTGGCATCCGCACAATCTGTTTCCTGGAAGTGTGCATAGCCCTGTAGCCTATCCATTATTTCTACAAATAATTTTTCAAATCATGGGATAAGTCTGCCTTTCCCATTTTACACTGCCATTTATTGTTTCAGAGAACTGTATTGTCAAAAATCAAGAGAAAAAAATCCATTTCAAACAAAAGTAAAGAAAACTATTAAAAGTTTATATAAAAACACCTACTATGATCATGAGCTTGGTTAAGTGAGAATATGATATTCTATTACAGTATGCCAGAATGCTGATAAACTTTGGGAAGGAAGTAATAATTGATTAGTATTCAAGTGAATGACAATGTACTAGCTACTCATGATTGTAAATATGTGACATTTAAATAGCTTAGTAAGAGAAGATCAATATTGTTAGTGGTTTCATAATATCAATTCATTTTAATGTAAATATCTCTAATTACATCATTATTATTTAAAAGGAGTATCAAGAAGAGACTCTTTTTCCACATGAGTTCATGTATCATTTTATTGAAAAGCCACCTGAGAAGACATGGTTGGATCTGGTTTAAGGTTACTAAATATCATGTTTTAAAATTTTTACTTAACACTCAAATGCTCATATTTTAGATCAAATTGTTGAGAAAGAAGAAAAGTGACTTCTATTTTGGAGTAAAATTAAAGTAAGTATTACCATCTAACAGCTAAACATAGAAATATTAATGTTTTTAATTTAAAGAAAATATATGCCAGACATTAATGGATACTTTATAGATTTCATTACATTGGCACACACAGTATCTATAAGTATTCTTGTGTTACAGGTGAAGAAGTTGCTCCTTATACCATAAACAATTATCCATTTGCTTTCATGTAACTCACAAATATAGAGGTAGATGTGAATTCAAGTCTGTGTCTCCCAGACTCCAATAAAGAGCATTGAAAATATTATAATGTGTAAACTATTAGAATGCAAGGTGACTAACAAGTGAGTTGGTCTAGTGTCATTCTGCTACTGTAAAATAACATCACCAAGATTAACTTAGGGAAGAAAAGATTTATTTGACTTACACTGAGATCAAGCAAGAACTTGCAGGAGAAACTGTGAAAGAATGCTATTTGTTGACTGGCTAGCAGGCTCATGTTTAGTTATCTTTCTAATATAGGCTAGGACCACATGCCTATGGAATATAACCATTCATAGTGATCTGAACCCTCCTAAATCAAGTAACAATAAGATAATCCTCACAGACATACTCATAGGACAATGTGATCTGTGCAGTTGTGACTTTCTTGTCAGGTGAATCTAAGCTGTGACAAGTTGACAGCAAAGCTAACTAGGACAGGAGTCTACCAACTACTCAGGCTAATGAGTTTATGTATATCTTAGAGAGCATAAGCTTAAGCATAAGAGCATAAGCATATGTTATTGTCTGTGCTACTTTTTACTCTCTCCTGATTAAATAAGAAGATCATCATGGAAAGACAGTCATGATTTCAGTGAATTTTTCTTCCATTCTCATCTCTTGTCAATGGCACCAAAATCCACCCAATTAAATCTTTGGAAGTTAAACTGTGCTTAGTCAGTCTAGGTCTGACTAAGCCAGCAAGCTCTGCTTTTGTGCCTCACCTCGTTTTTCTTATCCAATATATGTTATCTGGCTGACATGTATTAGTGCAAGCCTTGACTGGTTGCCACCTACCGCCTTGGGCCTCTGTATTGCAGTCTCTTCTGAGAAAGGTTTTGCAGTTGTTATGAGAACTGCATTTAAAAAAAAAAGTTCTATCTCAGTTATTTTCTTGAAACTCTGCAACCCAGTATCATTTACTGTAACCTGAACACTCTGCTCCTATACCCAGGAGAAATCCATGTACATGTGCACAAATTGCCATATACTAGTGTGTATATGGCACCTGTTTCTAATAGGTAAAATTTGAAAACTACCTAAATGCTCAAATACAAAATGGAAGAAAATCTATATCATAGTCATAATAATAGAAATATTATATCACAATAAATGTAAACTGAGATATTTATAAGCAAGATGGTTTTATGTACAGCAGTCAAATCTGTTTAAGTTGAAAGTCATGGAAAGTTAAGCTTGGCTGCTAGAAGCTTGAATTATAGTTGAAGAGACAGAATGCAGGGGTGTGTTCTGGCACTGATAAATTTGTCCTTCTATATCCTGGGAAAATTGTGGGTAGAGTCATATAAATGGTTAGAAAATGCATTTACTTTGCACATCAGATGTCAATAAGAAATATAAAAACTAATAGGCTTAAGTTTTTCCATTGATTTTAATGTCTTACCTCTCACTTATGTGTTCTCAATTATACCATGCAGAACTACCTGGACTACATCACTTTTTCTGGAAGTCTTCTCTGACACCACCTCATGCTTATTTTCTGTGTTTTTACCACAACACACCAATATCGCAATATTACCCTTTTCTCCCTTCCTCCCATTCCCATTTTATTTTCTCATTTTATTAGAGACCAGTACAACTCACATATTCTTATTTTAAATCATAGACCTCCTGAAAGGAAAGAGACTTGGGGTTCAGTATGTGGTGCAGAGTGACAGTATTCAGGAAAGTATGGTTAAAAGAAGGTTCAGTAAAATAATGTACAACTAGAATGTTGGCCTTCTCATAAAGACCTGTCCAGGTCGGTGGCCCCAGCCATTCCTCATTTCTCCATTTCCAATTTTTAGCTCACAATACAGTAAATACCTGGAGTTTTCCTGAGATAGCAAAACCAGAGTTTTATTTGTAAATGACAGTAAATGAAATTTTCTTTTTACTATTTGCCTTCAAAATGGCCCTGACAATTGTTACTGAGGTGTTTAGTGTAATGAAAGTAATTGATATCATTAAAATTACAATTTAAATTTCTAGTAATATGTCAGCCACCTAAATATGAAACATTGGCATAAATTCTCATTACTCACAATTTTCTAAGATCTACTTTTATCAGAGGTTGAGAATTGTGGAAAAATAATTTTCTCAAGTTATTAGAATATTTTAAAGTCAGTGATGGCTTCTAGATTGTTTCTTATAATTTCATAGCAACCTAAATGTATTCTTCGCTTCTCTCTTAAAATTGTCTTCCCATTCTGACATTATCTCATTGCCTCAATAAATATATATGTATCTTGTAGAGTATGTGTGTGGAGGTACAGATGCACATGCACCAAAGGTCAACCTTGGTTGGATGCCTTCCACCTTATTTTTTTTTACACTGATTTTTTTTATTGAATATTAGTTTTTTTTTTAATCCCCTTATTTTTAAGGCAGGGACTCTCACTGGCAGAGTGTTTGCCAATTAGACAAGGCTTGCTGACCAGTGATTACTCAAGATAATCTCAAAAATCCCTCCCCCCTCCAATACATGCCTTGAGTTCAAGGACTATAAGCACATGATACTACACCCAGATATTTTTCTTTTTAATATTTTTGGGGTTATAATATAATTACATTTTTTAGCCTTTTCACATGAGTTTTTAAAACAAACATAGGGCTTGATATTTCAGCAGGAAGCATTTTCTTGACTAAGCCAACTTCACATCCACATATACTTATTTTGAATTCATATTAAATGTAGTCTGTATTTTTTAGCAAATGGTTAAAGATTTATTATATTTTGTGATGCTATAACAGAATCCAAGATGATGAACAAACTAAAAGAACTATAAGAGCATATAAAACATTTACTTTAAACACCTCAAAAAGAGCAAAGTTTTATTTTGATTTTATTACAGAGTATTTAATTCTCAGCCTTTGGCTCCATTACTTCTGGGTTAAGAGTGAGGCAAAGCATCACAGTGGTAGGAACATGGGCAGAGTCTATATAGCTCTAGGTATAGAAACTACACCTCCCAGGAAGAAGAGTGATACATAGGAATGTTGGACAATTTAGAGACTTATTTACATCACAGAAATAAATTCACAGTTTCTGACTGCTTTAAAGTTTTCAAAATGTAGCAGGAGATACATCTACGTGTGTGTATAATATGATAAATGTTAAGCATCATAATGAAAATCATTAGCATTCAATTAAGCATATTATATTTACTTTGAAAAAGATAAACATGGCAGAATGTTAATACAATACACAAATTTTCATCTGATTTCTAAATTGGATCTTTTATTATAATTTATTGTAACCATCTTAGTTGGTCCTTTCCACAAGAATTAGAATAAGCATATAACTAATTTAACCTGTAGCAAAATCTATTGTATAATCATCATGCTTATAATAATACGTTAAGCTCTTTCCTCTCATTCCGTGCCCTTTGTCTCTTGTAGTGAGGTTTCCTAAAATTTTCTGAACATTTGCGCTGCCCCCATGCCCTCCATTAAACATTTTGTACATTGAATTTAATCATTAAAATCACAAATTCAAGTCTATATGATTATTATACTCATTTAATAGGAGAAGCTAATGATATAACTATTATTTAAACACTTATACAAGGTTACACAATTCATAAGCAGCAGAGCTAAAGTTTAAACTTAAGTCATTCTGAGTTCACAGTGTGCTTTCTCTCCCTGGGATGTACCACCTGATGTATAGGAGACCATGTCTTAACTATCTTCATACTCTCTATTTTTAGCTAGACCAATGCCTCCATAAAGGCAAATACATGGTAAGAATTTATGAAAAATACACAGAAAATGACAGAATTTTAAAGGTAAATAAGTAAATATACTCATCTTGGAAGGATAAATGATTAAGGATTTTTTTATTATTATTATGAACAAAGAAGTCACAATTCTATCCTTGTATATCCTTATTCAAGGTCCCTTCCCCCTCCCACCACATCAGGTCATTCTCTCTTCCCCACAACTCCCCATCCCCTCTCTGGGCAGGCAGCAGGCATTTATGTGGTCAACATATTTAAAATCCTAGTAGATCTAACAGGTTTTCCAAGGAAGTGTTTGGAGATTTTGAGATGAGGTATACATTATTAATCTCATAGAGCATGCACACAATATCAAATGTTTCATGCTTGCAAATAGAATTTACTTTTTAAATGATCATCTTCATTCTTTCTATAAAAAATGTTTTTATTCATTTTACATACCAACCACAGATCCTCTTTCCTCCATCCCTTTATCTGCCCTGCCTTCCACATACCACCTGCCTCACCTTCTCATCTCTTCCTTCAAAAAGGTAAGGCATACCATGAGAAGTCATCATGGATAATACACTCATTTGAAGCAGGACCAAGAGCCTCCCCATCCCTGCTTCAAAACTGAAGCACTAGGGATAAATTCCACTGCCTGGGGTTCCTCAAATAGACCAAGCTTTACAACTGTCTCTCTTATGCAGAGGGCCTAGTCCAGTCCCATGCAGGCTCCACTGCTGTCACTCTAAAGTTCATGAGTTCCCATGAGTGTGGTTCAGTTATCTCTGTAGATTTCCCCATCATGATCTTGACTCTCCCATCCCCACCTACTCCCCTCCCACCCTGCTCCACTCCCTCCATACCCATGCTCATATAATCCCTCTTCCCTCTCTTGGACTGGAATCCCAGAGCATGTCCTGGTGCTTGACCTTAGATCTCTACATATACTCGATGGTGGCTCCACAGTGACAGGGCATTCACCAATCTGATCACAGGGGTCGGTCAGCTGAGGTATCCTCAGTTTACTCATAGAATCTTGTCTATTTTCCCCTTCCCCAGCGATTCATGCTTCCTTTTCAGGGTCCTCCTTGTTAGCTAGCTTCACTGAAGGGAGATTTTTTTTTCACTCAGAAAAATTTAATTTATAAATAGAAACCTTTATAATTTATAAAGATTTATTTTAAAAATTTATAAATAATTTCATAAAAAAGTATTTTTATAAATTAAATAATTTTTTATAATTTAATTTACAAATAGAAACTTTGAAAGTAATCAACAAGGGCTTTAGGGAAGGATCAGTAGTTAAGAGTGTTTGCTGTTTCTGAATGATACTGTTTTCAATACCTACAATTTCCTGTAACTTCAACTCCAAAGGAGCTGGCACCTCATTATGGGCAACCCTCTCTATGCAAACACACACACACACACGTTTTAAAGAAAATTAGTATTAAGTCATACTTTCATATAGTAAAATGAATAATTTTTCTGATAAGTAAGCAATTTCTCTGAGTTAGGTATTTTCTAAACAGACCCTAATTTTATACCATGCCAAGTCTGAGAAAACTAATATTTCTGATCAGCATGATTTATATATGACTTCACACACCCAAGTGCAACATTATTAAAAAAGTAGAAAATATGAAAAGGACCTTTGGAAGACAGAGTCCTCAAGAATAAAACCACCTTATTGTATTCGTTACAAACATGAGCTCAATGCTTTCCTGATAAGTCTCTTCTTGTGATACCTTCTGCCATTTTATAGTACAGGAAAGTCCACCATCAAATGCAGACTCTCAATATGGTTCTCAAACAAAATGTCCCCCATTAGTTATCACTTGAATGACTGGTGCTTCCTTAGGATGTCCTGGAAAATTTAGGAGCTAGTAAGTAGCTGGAGGAAATAAGTCAATGTGAGTGTGTCTCTTACGGACTCTGACTGGTCAAGGCCTATGTTTGTATTGTTCTCTGTTTCCTCTCTACCATAAAGAAAGTAGTCACTTCTGTCAATCTCCTCTTCCACACTACTGTTAGTCTGACCACATTCCCAGGAACAATGTAGATGGCCATGATGTCAATCTCTAAATTGCTAGATAAAATTGTTTCCATTATTTATGGTAGGTATTATTTGGTCACAATGATGATGAAAGAAACACACAAAATCAGAGACAGAGAAATATGGCCATTGCTCTAATTAAACACAGCCATGCATGAGGAAATTAAGACTTGGGAACTGATTAATAGGAAAAATTTAGAAGAGACTCCATGTAGGTTGGAATGCCTGGGTACTAGGAACATAGCTAAATAAACCTTTCTCATGGGAACAAACTAGAATGTCAAGAACAAAGTGGACAGAAAAGGCTTCAGATGAAAATGAGGACTTGATTAATAATCAAACTAGAGACCATTCATTTAGGTGCAGGAAAAAAAAATTATCTATGTATTTTAAAGTCCTGTTATTGAAGAAGGGTGATGTTAAGTGGAGTCAGCATTAAGGCCATTGTGTGGTTATTGTTGGCTGGTTCTTTTTGTTGTTGTTGTTGGGCTTTTTTTTTGCCAGTCTTAAATGAAAACAGAGAACAAAAAGCAGTACAAGATGACTTAAACAAAAACTATTGTTGATTCTGAAAATCCTGCATAAAGTTAGAGGTAAGGAAGGCATGTTGCTGAGATATCAGTCATATAAAAGAACAAGATTCTTTTAATTGAGACAACAGAAAAAGTGAATCATTGGGTTTTTATTATTTAGAGATAGGAAGTAATTAAAGAGTAAACTCATCGGAAAGATTTTCTTTGAGAAGAGAACACCTGTCAACAGAAAATGCAGGGCCACGTAGTATGTTGTTTTCCAGCCTTGCCTTTGTCAGTCTTGGGTGTCCAGGCTCTTATAGGCTACAGGCTACTATAACTATGATTCAAAGAAACCCAGATACAGATGTATCTGGTAGCAGACCTTGTCATCATTAACGTCAAGTTGATTTTGCAATAAAACAGAATGCAGGAGTTATAGGATTTCGTGGGGAGAGGTGTTCCACCAAGATCTCCACAAAAATCATAATGGTCTAGGCAAAATGTGACTGTGACATATTTCCTGCCACAAGATCTGAAAATCATGATATGTAAAACAGTGAGAAAGAACTTCATTTGAAATCCTAGGAGGTTTTGTATACCAGAAACATGAACATCTGCTGATAAACACCTAATAGAGAGACCATCAGTGCTACAAAAGGCCAGGACAGCTGTCCAATTCTTTTGGACACACCCTGGAAGCTGTTCATGGAACTATTATATCTAATGCTTGTCTTCAGTTTTGCCTTGGCTCTTTCACTCCTTTCTATGCCAATTATTTTTTTCCATATGGGAATATTTAGTCTTTAGTGATGTATGTTGGAAGTATATAACTCATTCTGTACTTTTATATGTCCTAATAGCCAAGAGCTGCTTTGAGCTTTGAGATTTTCAATTTTGTCTCTTGGATAATGTTGAAATTTTAAAATATCTGGTGGCTCATGGGAGATATATTACATTATTTTGTATTAAAAGTATTATTTTTCATAAACCTCTGTGATGACAGGGTGGAATATTGTGTTTAAGGGATGTGTTTGCTTCAAGTTGACAAATAGCATACTTGGGTTAGCTAATCTGACACCTAAGTGAATAGTAAAATACACCATTGCATATGTCTGTGAAGGTCTTTCCAGAAACAGACATAGCAAGAAAGTTGGCCTAAAGAAAGCTTTAATCACTGCAACAATTCAAGCTTTCAATATTCTACTGAGAGTAGAACATCTTATGAAAATTTGAAAATATCCAGCAAGTGGACCAGTGGGCCTATGTCTTTGGGGCTTATGTGTTTCATTTGACTGTTTTTGTTACTGCATCACTGTTTGCTGTTGCCTTGAGAAGAACAGGATCTCCTACTCCAAAATTCTGCCACTATGATAGTTTTCTCACTGTGGGCCCTGGGGAAATAATGGTACCAAGAATTGAGCTAAAACTTCTTTGTTGGACTAAAACTTTTGAAACAATGAGCTAGAGCCTTCTTGTTTTAATTATTTTTGTCAGGTATTGGGGGCAATGCAGATAAACCTAGTTTACATCTAAAGTTTGTAAAAGAGAAAGATGTAACATTAAATGTTGGCAAAATAGAAATTGGTTTAATCATCTTAGAAAACAGCCATTTTGTAAAATACTAGTCCTATACTTAAAATCTGTTTGATTTTGAATGGAGCCTTTAAAAGTTATCATTTGAAAAGACAGAAGCTGTTTTAGGTGTAAAAAAAAAAAAGTAGAACGCTCAGATCACAGAGTGCTTATGTATTTAAATTTTCCTTCATCCATCCATGCACCAACCAACCCATACATCCACCAACCAACCCATCCACCTACGCAGCACCCATTCATCCACCTACCCACCCATCCGTCCACCTACCCACCCATCCATCCACCTACCCACCCTTCTGTCCAACTACCCACCCATCTGCCCACCTACCCACCCATCCGTCCACCAGCCAACCCATCCATCCACCTACCCACTCATCTGTCCTTTCATTCATTTATTAGAGGATAAGGAGTTACCACATGAATCTGGAGATCCAAAGATAGCTTTTCAGAGTCAGTACTGACCTTCTGCCCTGTGGCTCTGAGGATCAGGCTTGGCAGAAGGATCCTTTACATGAAGAGAAAAGAACAATGAAAACAAAATTGAAAACTGTCACTTCCTGTCTCTTGAGATCTCAGGTTAGATGTCTTCTCTTCACATAGAATTCCTAGTGTAGTTGTGTGCAATAATAAGTCTCTATTCCTTGCTCATCATGAACTTTATCATACTATACTTTGTTTTCACAATAATGTCAAAGTATAGTCATGGTATTAAATATGTTTCACTATTTTTCCCAAGAAAAATAACAATATTAATGAGTATAGAAACATTGTTCTAAGTCTTCTTTTCACTATATCTTCAGAGATTGAAGCATTTCCTGACATAATTCTGGCTCATTCCATATTATGTGAGTGAATAATAGTACCAGAAACAAAAAAAATACTAACTAATAAATATTTTGGTCTCAGTGTTATACATACTGAGTTGCAAGGGTTTTGGGGGTCATTTAATAGACTATAACCTCACTAGCCTTTCTCCTTGCAGAGTATCTCATGGATCACAAATTTCTTCTAACATGATCATTTGAAGTCAAATTCCACCACACAATGTAAATATTATTTATGAATGCATAATTCTGAGTTTATAAGTATGTCCCCATAGGCTTCTCTTTAGACTGACTTCTCACTGTAGCTTTTCCAGATATTCTTGTCAATAAAAAAGGAAACCAACAGAAAAAGAATTCAACTTGCATCTGAGTAAGACATGTTTAATTTTCTCATAAATCTGGCTCCTAAAAAATCCCACTGAGATTAATGTAGGCCACTACTGAGACACTTTACACTGAATACCATTATTGGAATAAAACAGAAAAATTTCTCATTAGTATGGAAAGGCATGCAAGAGCACTCATAGGTTTTCTAATGCTTGGAAAGCAAAGCAAATATGGATGCCTACCAGGTGGATTTCATGTATCATGTTCAAATTTGTGTCAGGCATCTTCCCCTTGGCTTTCTGACGGCCATAGCTAGGCATTTCTCTTCCATTTTGGAGAAGCAAGGACAATTATCCTAGACATTAATCTACCACATGGATAGAAAATGAGGGAATTATGATACTTCCTGCTTAATTGGAGTCTAGCAGTGACAGCTTAGTCCCAGGTAATTCAAATAAGGTCCTAGTCACTACTATTTCCTGTAGAGGATAAATAAAAGAACACAACACTATCATAGTGACTCAGCCTCACCACTGTTAATATTAAAGTGCATTCCTATAGTCAATTCCCAGTTGCTGCCAACCTGCAGTTAACAGAGCCAACTGGACTTAATCACCATTTAATACTAGAGGTACCTCAAATGCCTTAGGAGATGAAAAGAAAAGAAGACTGTCTGTGGATTGAAGTTAATTTCCCTTTGCATCTACCACAGCACTTTTGAAGCCAGGCAATTCAAGTGAGATGTTCTGATCCTGAACCAAATGACACTATGATCTCTAGGGTAAACGGTTCTATCACAGGGTAGGATGTTGAGGTGGTTTGAAAATAATGGCCTCCACAGACTAATGGACATTAATGCTTGGTCATCAGGCAGTGTGTCACAGAAGGTGGACTTTGAGATTTTAGAAGCCCATGCCAAGTCCAGAGTCTCTCTCTTTCTGCTGCCTTTGGATCCAGACATAGAATGTTCAGCTACAATATCTACCTACAGGCCACCTTGCTCCCTTCCATGTGAATAACAGACTAAACCTCTGAAACTGTAAGCAAGTCCCAATTATATGTTTCCTTTTATATGAGTTGCCATGGTCATGTTGTCTCTTCACAGCAGTAGAATAGCGACTAAGAAAGAAAGAGGAACAGGAAGAACCCAGCCTCCACCAGCTACCCTTTCAGTGATCGTTTTCCTAGTGACTGCACTAACAAATAAAATATTAACAAATAAAATTCTAGTTTGAGTGATGTGAACATTATTTTTGTCCTCTGGGCTAGAACACCTTCCTAAATAGTATTCCTGCTAAAAAAAAAAAAAAAAAAAAAAAAAAAAAAAAAAAAAAAAAAAAAAAAAAAAAAAAAAAAAAAAAAAAAAAAAAAAAAAAAAAAAAAAAAAAAAAAAAAAAAAAAAAAAAAAAAAAAAAAAAAAAAAAAAAAAAAA